>PVJD01002158.1:0-217112 GCA_004026545.1 Mormoops blainvillei | reverse complement strand
GCCGAACGAGAAAGTTAGGAAAACGCTCCCAGGAGGGGGATCCTCGCTCTCGCTCTTAGCTGGGACTAATTTTGGACGCACAAAATTTGTGTCCTGAATGAGTGCTTTATTTCCACCTCCCCCCGCCCTCCCCAATTTGACATGCCTGTCTAGACTTCCAGCATTATTAGCAGCAAAGAGAAACCAGCTGGATTACAGGAAAAAATTTCAGGCAGATTGAACAGATTGCTAGCCCTTCGCGAAACGTCTGCCTTGACCGAAGCGCTGAGAAAGTTAGACGCAGGCCTTGTGAGGAGAGAGGAAGGCCACCCCCTCCTCTATTCTGTGAGGAGATTTTCCATTCCCAGTCAAATGGTGGTGCTAGTTCTTTAGTTTTGAGTTACTGCATTTCCTAATTTCATGGTCATAACAGCCTCCTGTCCTCTGCCTCAGAGCTGATTTCACCAAAACTGAAAATGCGGGCTCCATGCTCAGACGCTCCTTACGCGTTCGAAAGGTTAATGTTCCTTCCTCTTGCCCATGCCATAACACAAGAAGACAGTCTTTGAGTGACGTTCTTCTCAAGTACGTACTCCTGTTTGTTTTCTTTCAATTTGTTATTATTTTTTCTTTTTGCTCTATGTGCTACTATTTACAAGCATGAGGTAACTTTAGAGCTTCCCTCTCATGTGCCAAGATGTTCCTTTTACTCTTAATGTGCCAGGGATATTTTGCAAAGGTGCTGGCAAGTGTTCCTACGACATGAAAAGGTTAAATCTAAACTTGGTACTGTGGAAATTCACTTTTGGAATAATATTCAGTTGATTCAGAGGGCAACATGACTACAGCACTGATAGGCTATCTGCCTGCCTTGGGTTGTGGATTTATTGGATCCGAGGTCTAGCTATGAGGAACTGTATTGTTGAAATGTGTCGGAATGTTAAAAGGTATTAATTGCACTGATGGGAGGCTAACCTGAACATGTTCCCTGTTTTTTTAATCTTTGGTGCCGTAATTGACGTGTGTTTGAACTAAGCAAATCTGAATAAGCCATTATTTGTTCCCAGAAGACAGTCAAGTTTTCTGAAAAGCTACGCAATTTAGCAATGCAAAAGTGAGACACCCTGCCTTTGCCATGAGATTTTAGGCAGATTCTTCTGAATCCTGCTGCCTCGGTTCAGTCTGCTGTGAAAAACTGTCAGCCCCTTTCTGCAGCAGGACAGCGCATACGCGAATCCCCCCCCCCCCCCAACCGCACAGCAGTGTGCTCCTCCGGCAGTGATGTGGCAGTCACTGAAGACAGGGCAGGATACTTTCATTTTGGCGAGGGGGATGCCACGCACTGCGGGAAATGTGCGTTAGGTTGTAAGTTTCATGCTCTGTCAAGAAACCATTTCTTGATTTCTCAGGCATATGCCCATAAAGCCAACATGATTTCTCTTTTTTAACCCTATGGAAGGGTTGAGCTTTATCAGGACCTGGGCCGTGGGGCTGATTCCTGTTCGAAGGTGCCAGGTTTCTAGGGGTTTTATAGACCAGATCTAATTGGCTTGTAGAGTTACTCCAAGAATGAGGTTGCTGGGAAAATCATCCGGGTTTGAACGTGTCTTGATATGTATATACACATGCACACACATGCACACACATGTGTGTGTATATATAAAAATGTATGAAACTGGGTGGGAACTTCTGAGATCTCGGGTTCAGAGCCTATTTCTACTCAATACACTTCCTTCCTACTTCTCAAATGCAAGTGCTGGTTTGGATTTTATTAATACAGCCCACTAGGCCTTGGCACGCGTGCCTGTGAAACTCTGGAGGATAGACACAATATTGTAGAAGTGGTTTGATTTTCAAAGAAATTAGGAACAAAAATAATGTAAATATCAGAGATGTGACATGTAGGAAAAAAGAAAGCAACATTTTGAATATGAATATAAAGGTTATATTTACTAGCAGGATATTTTCCTGAGACCTGTGGGGATATTTGTTTTGTTTTATTGCTTGTGATGGTCCAGGAAAGGGAGAAAGCTCATGTGCCTTACTTGTAGTACGAATGAAGTTAAACGGTTACCCTTCATTTCAGTTAGCTCCGTGTCTTTCATTCAGCTTAGGATTTAGAGGTAGGTGCTGTCTGCCTTCTCCCCAACGATCACTCTAAACTTCTATACAATAAAAATATACACACTGGGTGCCTATGAAACAATTTTGTATGGTCACCTATGGATTCCCTGAGCGCTAGTCCGTATTGGTTTAGTCTAACTGGTCAGAACAACTGTGGGAGCTCAGGGCCTAGTGGCTGGGCTTTGGTTTGCTTTGGGCAGAGAACAGCTCTGTTTCATGGTTGCAGGCAAGAATGGCAATGACCTCGCTCTGAGCGGACGGTCCATGTTGTTTGTACAATACCCATGGTACACATTTCATTGTTGTTGGTTGAGATGTGGTCCCGCCTACTCATTTTCATTAGGATTTGCACCATCTCTTCACCCCTAAAAATATTTTGCTAGAAAGTTTATACTTCTGCTCAGGTCTTCCATAGCAGTAACTCTTTGGTGAGGACTTAGACATTAGGTCACTTAATTCAAATCCACAGGAGATGACTAAGTTCTGAGCTCCCTCCACTGTCTAGCTGTACAATTTCACCTCTGGCCTCAAAGTCTTCATCTGCAAAGAAGGGATGTTATGAGTTAACTGCCAGATATAATTGTATGGAGTAAATAAGATTAAACCACTCATTAAACTACTTGCGGTCTTCAAGTGCTAGAAACTCATTTTTATTCCAAACCTAGTACAGTGCCTGATAATAAATGTTGTTTGAATAAATGACTGGAACTCATGATCACCACTGTAGCTGGTAGGATTTTGTGTCCATCCGACCATCACTGGGAACTTGACCTGAATAAAAAAGGATAGTAAATTTATCCAGTTGAGTGTGCCAGCTGTCAACATGCTGCTGCTTTTGAAACAAGCACGAACTGTTGGAAGAGAAAACATAGAAACCTCCAGCATCCTTTCCTCCATTATTCTTCTCCTTTGCGAAGAGGAGAGTAGAAAAGAAAATGGCAGATTCTTACTGTGATGAATATGTAAAAAACGTGTTACCTTTGTTTCAACATCAAGAGAAGAATTTTACTTGGTTCTTGGGCAAGGGGTGTGTCTACGTACATATAGCGTTGTACTCTAATTTTTAATTCAACTTAAAGCCAAAGACCTGGGAGAGCACCTCCCTCTCAGTATCCCTGTAGCAATTATTTAGTGCCCATGAGGTGGAAGTGAAAGCAATTACATTAGCACCTAATGTTTAGGGAGCTCTTACTTTGTGCAATGCTTTTTGTAGGTGTTATATTCAATCTTGACTATGTTCTTGACTGGTAAAGAACATAATGATTCCAATTTTACAAAGAAGGAAACTAAGACTTGGCAAAGTTGGGTAATGTGTTCAATCTTAGAATGCTTTGTAAGTGACGGTCCTAGGACTTGAAGACGAGTTTAGCTATTTTGAAAGCTCATGCCCTCGGCTGTTTCTTGATACAATATTGATTTCTAAAGTTTTTGATCAATATGATCTTTGCCTTGAAGAAACAAGCAGAGCTTCCAAGGCTGATAACATTATACCCTCTTTAAGCCCCCGTAGCTTCCTCCATAAAAAGGGAACAATGATATCTGACTTATAGAAATTTGTTGGCTAGTGATGAAGTTTAAATTAAATAAAGTATGTAAGAAAGCTTTGTAAAAGGTTCAGTTTTATAAAATGCAAGTTTTTATATGTAAGGTATAAATTATTACTCAGCTACATGTAAAATCCTGTCACCAAGTGACTGAGAGTATCCCGGGTACAGTGCTATGAAACAGGTGCGAGAGGTGGTAGAATGTTCTAAAGGACCCAGAGTATGTGCAGTAGGGATGGCGTGGGCCCACAGTCTCGGCCTCCCAGCCACGCACGAGGCAGACCTTGAATGTGAGTGTGGCAGGCAGGATGGGCGGGGTTTCGGTGGGATGGAAGTAGATAGATTCAGAAACCCTGCCAGTCACCTCTCCCAGTAATCTTGCCTGGGGTCATCCTGCAGTCTTCAAAAGGCCCCCTGACTTCTCTTAGGGCACACGGGCCAGGAACTTCCCTAGCCTTCTGTCATAAAAAACCACAATGACTCTTATCAGCTGCACACCTGCAGTTTAATTTTTTTTTTTAAAGTCTGGCCTTCAGGAGCTTAATCTGGCTTCACTCTCCTATTTACAGCTGCTCCAACTCTCAGGTCTTTGGAAAGAGGCAGAATCTTCCAGCTCCCCTTTCTTGCCCACTTGAAGACAAAACCCAGGTCCTTTGTGGGCATTGCAAGGTATCACAAGGGGGGAGAGACAGACCACAACAAAATAACAGTCCTGGGGAAGTTGAAAGTGTGAGTCTGCTGAGAGGATGTAATCATGGTTCCTGTTTTAGGGTCCTGTCCTTTGCTCTGATAATAGATTGCCACTGGGTTTTTGGCACTTCTTTTTCCTCTGATGCCATCTAACTGTTCCCTTATCGAACGGCCAGCAGCTGAGCTCTCTGAACACACCTCTTCCCCTAGATTTGTTCAGAAGGGACCCTCAAATTTTTACAAATGGATAATCTGCGTTTCTGAGACTTCTCTTCTCCCTGTTGTTCATAGATGTGGCTTCACCGGGAGAATTTCTTTTCTGAATTTCAATAAAGACACTAAGAAAACCCACAAGAAATTTGGAATTTACCTCATAGAAAACATTTGTCTTTTGCACTCTTGTTTTTATTTACTATAGCCAATCACGTGTCAGGATTCGTTTCCTTAAAACCAAGTGCAGAAGAGTATTTAATAAAGATGATCACATCATAGATATAATCTGTTTTAATATGTTTCACTTTAAAACTATGAGACAAATAGAGATATAATTTTTTTTTAATGTGGAAGTTTGAAAATCCTTCTTGCATTGACTTTTATGAAAATATATTTAGAGATCAGGGCTAGTCAGAATCCAATATAGTTCAACTTGACACACACTGTTAAACGCTGCTCCTGATTTTATTTAAGGAATGAGTAATATTTACAAGGGCCCGGCTGTGGTTTATTAAGATCCGTCCCAGAGCCTCCGCTCCCAGCCGAACTGGAAATGCCTCAAGTGCAGAGATGGGGTTTGCTCAGCTCTGGTCTCCAGGGCCTTGGGGGGAGCTGGAGTACACAGGGGGTTTGGGACGTAAGCATTGTGTTCAACAGAGCCGGGCATGTTCTTCCATTCCAGGACATTCACTATCGCTCATGGTTAGTAAGGCATGTAATATGACATTGAATTACTGTCTAATGACTATAATAGGTACTGCAGGCCATTAAATCACATAATATAATATAGTCGTGTTGAATGGATGAGTGTTTTGGGCGTGATGAGCACCATGATGTGGTAGCACAAAGAGGGGAAATTCTTTCTGGTTGAGGGGACAATCGGGGAGGAGCCGGGGCTAGCAAAGATGGAAGAGATGGTTAGGGATGGTTTCACTTAGGAAGTGATAGTTGTTCATGACCTCGAAGATGGGTAATGTTGATACAGGAAGATATAAGGACAGGGAAGACCATAAGCAAAGCCATGGGGAGAAGGTTTTGGGGAATCTTTAGCCAGCGGGACAGGAATGCCGGTGAGAACCACTCAGGGAGGTGGTATGAGATAATTCAGGAATGGAGTCAACATCGTATTTTTGGACTTGCTAGGGTCAGTAGAAAAGATTTTGGAGTAGGGTTGGTATGAAATAAAAACTAAACCTTAGAAAAATACTGTGAAGATTGAAGTTTTCAGATGAAAAGCGAATACATCAATCTGGAGGTGATTAAAATAGTTCAAGAGAGGTACACTACAATTTAAAAAATCATTTAGGACTTGCTCTTTGAAATGACTGTTTGTGGTTGGAAAGATGATTTTGCTTCAAAGTGACTAGTGGAGAATGAAGAAGGTTGAGAGTCAAAAGATACTGCTTTGTGGCTGATGTGCTAAGTAACCTTAATAAACAACATGCACTCTCAGCACTGTTTTCCCATCTGTAAAGTGGACATCGTAACTATCAGGTTCTCATCAGAGATTTTGCTAGGGATCCAATGAAGACTAAGTAGTAGAGCTTTGAAAAGTAACACACCTCATAGAGGTGTAAAAATGCTATTAACTCGGAATATTTTTTAAGTAAAATTATTTTATCTGGACAAGATATAGATTCAGAAGAACATAGTTGCTATTTCTATTAGATTAGATTAAAAATATAATTTGTTTATAATTATTAAATATGTACTTTATTTTCTGCCAATACCATGATGTTTTGATTATGGTCACTTTGCAGTATAATTTGAAGTCAGGAAGTGTGGTACCTGGGTCTTTGTTCATTTTTGTCAGGATTGCTTTGGCTCTTCAAGGTCTTTTGTAATTTTTTGTTCTATTTCTTTGGAAAAATGCCATTGAGGATTTGATGGAGATTCTATTAAATCTATATTGCTTTGGGTAACATAGCCATTTTAATTATGTTGATTCTCCAATGCATGAACATGGAGTATCTTTCCATTTCTTTGTATCTTTTGCAATCTCTTTTAATAAATTTAATGAAAAGCAAATAAATAGGTACTTTATATTGCATACTAAACAAGTCTTTTAAAAATTTATTGTGGTACGAACACTTAATATGGGATCTAACCTCAACAAGTTTTATGTGTACAATAGATTTTGTTGACTATATGTACAATGTTGAACAGTAAATCTCTAGAGCTTATTCATCTTACTTAGCCAAAATTTCATGCCTATTGATTAATAACTTCATTTTTCTACCTCCTCAGCCCCTGGTAGCCACCATGCCAGTCTTTGATTTTATGAGTTTGACTATTTTAGACACCTCCGTTAAGTGGGATCATGCAATACTTGTGTTTCTGTGACCAGTTTATTTCACTTATAGCTTAATGCCCTTCAGTTCCATCCACGTTGCCTCATCTGGCAGAATTTACTTCTTTTTATGGCTGAATACTATTCTATTGTCTGTATGCACCACATTTTCTTTATTCATTCAAGTTGATGGGCATTTATGTTGTTTTCACATAAAACAAACTATTTTGAAAAGTGCTGAAATAAACATGGGAGTGCTAATATCTCTTCCAGATCCTGGTTTCAATTCTTTTGGGTACATGAGCAGAAATAGGATAATCTGGTAGTTTTATTTTTATTTTTTGAAGAACCTCTATGGTCTTTTTTTCCATAACAACTGTACCATTTTGTTTTCCTCTGGAGAGTGGGCCAGGGTTCCAATTTCTCCACATCTTCATCAGTGCTTATCTTTTGTGTTTTTGAAGATAGCCATTCAGACAAGCGACAATGATCTCACTGTGGTTTTGATTTTCATTTTTTGCTGAGGAGTGAGGATGAATGTTTTTTTCATGTAACTGTTGGTCCTTTGTATGTCTTCTTTGGAGAAAAATCTATTGAAGTCCTTAATCCTTTTGACAATTGGATTATTAGTGCTCCTGTTATTGAGCTATTGAGTTGTTTCAGTTCCTTATATATTTTGGAGGTTAATCCCTTATCAGATATATGATTTGCAAATATTTTCTTCCATTACATAGGTTGTCTTTTCATTCTGTTTATTTATGTATTTTTATTAAAAAAATTTCATTTATTTATTTTAGAGAGAGGGGAAGGGAGGGAGAAAGAGAGGGAGAGAAACATTGATGTGAGAAATAAGTATTGATGGGTTGCCTCTTGCATGCCCCCAGCCGGGGGCCTGGCCTGTATTCCAGGTGTGTGCCCTGATGGGGACTAGAACCGGCAATCGTTTGGTATGGGGGACAATGCCTAACTCACTGAGCTCTGCCAGTCTGGCTCATTCTGTTTAGTTTTTCCTTTGCTGTGCAGACTCTTTTTGTTTGATACAGCCCCACTCATTTATTTTGTTTTTGTTGCCTGTGCTTCTGGTGTCATAGCCACGAAATCATCGCCAATTCCAAGGTTTTCTTTTAGGAATTTTACTTATATATAAGTCTTCAACCCATTTTGAAGTTTTTTTTTTATGCATCGTGTAAGGTAGTCTCCAACTTCATCCTTTCACATGTGCAAATCTAATTTTCCCAAAACCATTGTTGAAGATCAATTGATTGTATATGTATGGATTTATTTAGGACTCTCTCTTCTGTTCTATTGGTTTGCTTGTCTTTCTTTATGCCAGTACTATACTTTTTTGATTACTGTAGCTTCATAACATATTTTGAAATTAGGAAGTGTTATGCCTCTGGCTTTGTTTGAACAAGACTGACTATTGAAGCTCCATTTCCCTCATCAATTGAATGAAGGCATTGGACTAGGAAGCTCTATGGTCCCTGTGGCCATACCATTAAATGACTCTTTAGTCCTTGCTTTCAGCAGTCTCCATTTATAATAGTGAGTTGAGGTACTGACATAAGCACAATCAAAGCCATAGGTATCTATTCTGGGTATAAAAGAAAGGCATGTTGTCATTCTACTGTAGTCATTCTATTGATTTATGTGCCTTATGTTTAAGGGAATGGGGGTACTGAATCCAGTGATTTGAGGATAGAGGGAAGAAATCAGACCGTACTTTCCTTTTTCCTCTTTTATCTTCTCTTCTAAGGACAAATAAAGGTAAGGTTGCAAATTTAAAAAAGGGCAAAGACTTACTGGGTGTTAGGGGAAGGCCAAGCCCACTAAGTAATTTATTTAAAAATTTTTAAATTTTTTAAAGATTTCATTTATTTATTTCTAGAGAGAGGGAGAGGAAGGGAGAAAGAAAGAGAGGGAGAGAAACATCCATGTGTGGTTGTCTCTCACGCTCCCCTTGAGGGGAACCTGGCCCACAACCCAGGCAAGTACCCCGACTGGGAATCAAACTGGTGGCCTTTTGGTTCGCTGGCCGGCACTCAGTCCACTGAACCACACCAGCCAGGGCTCAAGCCCACTAAGTAATTTAATTTCAGTTACAATAAATCTCCAATGATGACATTATACTCCTGAGAATGTTTCATGGTGGACAGTGCCTGGGCTTTGTATTTTAAGCAGAGAAGCGGAAGGAGTGGGTGACATTATAATATTCAGCATAAAGAACACTGTCCACCTCAGTTTGTTGTTCTGTCCTTCCAGATCAGTTAGGCTTCACAAATCAAGGTACTTCAAATCTAGTTCGTTAGGGAAAGATTCATAGAAATGTTTTCTAGGAAAGGAAAAAGCAGAAAGCAAAGGTCTTCTGTTTACTATGACATTCATGTTGCATAAGCAATATTAACGTAGTTGAGTAATAATCGTTCAGAGCAGTTCACAAATTCTTCATGTTTAGGCGATGCAGGGCCCTTACTTCCCCTCCTTCTCACCACCTGGATTCTATCCATTTTACTCCTCCCTCAGCACTTGGAATACAAACAAAATTTAAATGTGCCAATTTTCTACTTGTTAGCAGTCATGGTAATATGTTCAGTAGGGAAAGGATTTATACTGTGAACTAGAGGGAGGTTTTTGGATTGTTTGAGGCTTTAATTTGTTGATAGTGTTCCAAGAATCTACTACCACCGATATTTGAGAATTGAGTACATTAGACAAGTTTGTAGATTTACAAGAGTGCAGAAAACAAGGACTGCACTTGACTTCTTCATCCAGCTCTTGAGTTCTAAATTTATTGCCAATTTTATTTATCAAATTCTCAGAGGAGTGGTTTTTGCTGTGACCACAAGGAAACATCTGTGAGCTAAAACCTTAGAGGCGTATGGCCAGCTAGAACATTTGGCATATAAGGCTTAGATTGCAGAGGAAGAAAATGAATCAAGGCAACCCTTAAAAATATCAGGAAGGCAACTAGAAAATGTCTTATCAGACAAACTGAAGTATTGAGTTCATGTTAATTAAGAAATGTCAGAATCCATAATGAATCAAGTAGGAGTGTCATATCATGGCAAGTTTGGAAGTTGATGTCAATCTCTACTGCTAGGATTTATGGCAGATTATATAATGGAATCCCAAGTTCTAAGAGATCAAAAGAAAATGCTGGCTCTTTCTTCATCCATTCTCTTAGGTCAAGCCTACCCAAGAAGAAGCCAAGTGGAGAATTGAGCAATTATCTGAAGTGGGTAGTAGAGACGGCCAAACTCAGATAATACCTAACCCGAGAGTCACCATGGAGGGGAAATGTGGACTGAAAATAGAAGGGATGAGGGTAAAATGTCAAACAATTTGGTCAGCGTTCACAGGCTAAATTGGTTGGATAACAGCCAACTCCTTGCTTTGTGTAATTATTTAGAATAAGCCTAAAAAACTGGGGTTAAAAAAATAAAAAGAAGATAAGTTCATTACCAAGGTTGTTGCATGTTTGTGCAAAATTTCTTCATCTCCGTAGTACTATCTGCGGCATATCTAATTCTGAGTATTCCCATGGATTGGGTTTCAGTGTTTTTGATCAATGGATCAAGGTGGTTGAAGAAGCCCATATAATCTGTCGGCTCACATGGAGAAAAGTTATCTTTTATAGATTAATTGAATGTTATATTTAATTAGCCTTTTTACCCCCACGGCATATGCTTATGAATTTTCCACTGGAAACTTTGATCCTTTCTTTCCTTTATCATTTCCTTGAGTGACAATTTTCATACCCCCTTGATTACAGTAGAACATAATCAATGAAGTAAACAAGCCCACTAGAATAGAATTTACATTACTTTTGGTTTAAAAAAAACTACCAAAGTCTCAGATCAATATAGTATTTTTTTTCTTCTATTTGATGTGGAAACCATGAACCACTTTCCCTGAGCAGATGTTTCATAGCCCTAAAATATAGTTATCAGTCCATCAACCCCTAGAAATCTGTCATTGGGTACCCGCTAACCCTGAAGCCTCCTTAATTCAATGTTAAACTTTCCATTTTTTTAATTGAGAAAAAGTTCATGAATTAGTCACTGCTGCATGGAAGTAAGAAAGCACTCATGCTAGTCTTAGATGGAAAAACAAACTTAAGAAATTAAACAAGTATTTTTTTACTCTATTAAGTCTTGTCTATTTGGAGCCATTAGATAGCATTTTACAGACAAAAAAAATAGCCCAGGGCCTTTTTCAATATCTCATGCTGCTGCTGTTTAAAATCCACAGTGAACATTGCCCATGGAACATTCCTGAAGCACTCTAAAGGAGTCTACTGGAACATCTTATAATATAAAGTAAAAATCGAGGAAGAATTTTACATGCAGTAAGGATTAAGAAAGTTGTTTTTGTAAGTAATAGGATAAAAGTGTATATTAAGTGGCTCTGCTAAATTCCTCCCTTGTCTGGAGGTGGAAGTCATCCCATAGACCTGAGTGGACATAGTAGGTGGTGGCCTATGCATTCTGCATAAAGGCTTGCTAATGATGTCAATGGTAATAACTTATGCCCTACCTAGCTTTGTAAAATAATATGATCAAGAAATCTGGGCTGAACAGACAAGTGAAACATTGATTCTTCAGTGCCTATTGCTAAGTGAGACAGCTTTTCTCTTTATCACCTGTTTTATTTAAGTGAGGGATCAAATCAGCTTTAATTGAGGACACCTTTAGAAACCACCCATACCATCATTTTGCTCCCTCTTAACAAACAAAGACAAAAGCTAGAAAGACCAAAGCACAAAAGCTTCTGCACGTTTCCCAGGACTGTATTACCAAATCATAGCACAGCTCTTTTCTTTTTCACCTCTGCTTTCCTTTTCTGAACTTTATTAATTTTTAAACATAAAAAAGCAGTAACCAAGCATGCAATAAATACATGTGGTTAGGACATTCTTTTGACTATTGTGCTTGTTTTTATGAGGCTTTAATGTGAAATTTATGTTTTTTTGTATATTTTATTGATTATGCTATTACAGTTGTCTCTTTTCTTCCCTTTATCCCCTCCTCCCTGTACCCATCCCATCATCCCCATGTCAACATATTCTTGCTACCACTTTCCCCAGCACCGCACCTCCCACCCTCCATCCTTCCCCCAACTGGCTTTGTTGACAGTTCCTTTATGACCCTTCCCCTCCTTTTCTCCTGTTATCCGCCCCCCTCCTCCCCTCCAGAATATGTAGATATTCTGTCAGTTTGTTTTTTATTTCAATGTTGCTGGTTATATTTTGCTTGCTTGTTTATTTTGTTGATTAGTTTCCGCTTATAGGTGAGATCATATAGTATCCGTCTTTTACCGCCTGGCTTATTTCACTTGGCATAATACTCTCCAGTTCCACCCATGCTGTTGTGAAGGGTAGTAGCCCCTTCTTCCTTTCTGCTGCATAGTATTCCATTCTGTAAATGTACATAGTTTTTTGATCCACTCTTTTACTGTTGGGCACTAAGGTTGCTTCCAATTCTTGGCTATTTTAAATTGTGCTGCTATGAACATTGGGGTGTGTAGGTTCTTTCAAGTTGGTGTTTCGGGATTCTTAGGGTATAATCCCAGCATTGGAATTACTGGGTCAGAAGGTAGTTCCATTTTTAGGTGTTTGAGGAAATTCCAAACTGTTTTCCACAGTGGCTGCAGCTGCCTGTATTCCCACCAACAGTGTACTAGAGTTCCCTTTTCTCCACATCCTCGCCAGCACTTGTTGTTTATTGATTTGTCAATGATGGCCATCCTGACTGGTGTGAAGTGGTATCTCATTGTGGTTTTAATTTGCATTTCTCTGATGGTTAGTGATACTGAGCATCCTTCATGTGTCTCTGGGCCCTGTGTGTGTCCTTCTTGGAGAAGTGTCTGTTCAGGTCCTTTGCCCATTTTTTAATTGGATTTTTTGTCTTCCTGGGGTGGAGTCATGTGAATTCTTTATATATTTTCAAGATCAAACCCTTGTCCGAGGTATCATTGGCAAATGTATTTTCCCTTACGGTTGGTTCACTTTTGATTTTGCTGATGTTTTCTTTAGCCGCTAGCACAGCTCTTTTGAGAAAGGATGTAGATATTCATCTGAGTTTTGAATCACCTGGAGGTGTGTGTGAACATATTAGTTTCCTCTTTCTTTCTCCCGACTCCTTCTGTGAACACATGAGACCTAAAGTGGCCATTTGGTTTGGAAAATAATTTTTCATTTAATTTCTTTGATTATGAAGCCTGTATTGCCAGAGGCTTAGCAGTACACCTCGTACCTGATGGGCATTCAATGTGTGTTTCTTGGAGTGAAGGATACAATCTATGAGCTACATCATTAAATAATCCCCTCCATACACTGTGTGGTCAGAGTTTCTTTACATGGTATTGAGGAGGTTAGGGAATCTATCTAAGTGATCAATAGAATATTCTACATACAGAAAACCCAAATAAAAAAAAACCCTACTTTTTAAATTTCATTTTTGTGTCTTTCAGAGCTTTACCATAGCTGCTAAAGTGAAAATATTTTCTGATTTGAATTTCAGAAACTCCTCTTCTCTTGCCATTTGCATGGTGTTAATAAGAAGCAAAATGTCAGTGTGTGTTTAACCCTAAATTGGAAAACATCTTCAGAATATAGACTGTATATTCAGTTGCCCACTAAGGCACAAAGACATGATTCTTACATTTTCAATCATTGAGAAACATGTCTATTGAATTTATTATTGAAAGTGACCAGTGGAAGTTTCATAAGGAAAAAAAAACCCTATTAGGTGGACAAGTAGCCATTTCATCTGCATTTGTGATCACTAAGTAATCACACCATTTTTATTTAAAATTTAAAAGAGAAAATAACTTCAAGTCCATTTCTCGTTTCCCCCATAGACCATTTCTAAACTAGTTAGCAAACCTCTTGAAAAACCATGCATATATTACAGTGGAGGTACAAGTTGTCACCATTGCCAAAAACCAACTTGAATGGC
Source organism: Mormoops blainvillei (assembly GCA_004026545.1). Classification (NCBI taxonomy): domain Eukaryota; kingdom Metazoa; phylum Chordata; class Mammalia; order Chiroptera; family Mormoopidae; genus Mormoops; species Mormoops blainvillei. The sequence continues at coordinate 203,313 of PVJD01002158.1, read as the reverse complement.
TGCATATTTATTTTAGCAGTTTGTGAATCCAGTCCCAGGCATGTGATATAAAAGATTAAGAACCTTTCTGATTTGTAAATACCGTGCTAGCCTTCAAAATGTTCAATAGCACAGGAAGTCTGAGTCAACCGAGTAACCTCGCAAGGTTTATTTTTATGTAACCTGCCCAAATTGCAAGGGAGGGCTGGGTTGTGGGACATAGGCCGTCTGCCATCTTCTGGAGATGACAGTACACTGAGCCTGGCTTCACTAAGGACCAAATGGCATGTACTTGCTCAGTGCTATAACTTCCTCATTGCAGAGCTGGCCTGTTTCACTGACATATTTTAAGACAATTTAGGTTGGGCCTCATCTTCCCTACTGTATAGGAAATGAAGGTTTCTAGGCAAAGACTTTACTTAGTGACTGACCAAAATGTTAAATAATGTCATGAGTTCCAGGCTTTGCCTCGGAAGTGCAGTGGGACTGGTTGGGCCAGACTTCTGAGGGTGACTGTTTTTGGGGAATCGGAACCAACCCACAGAGCCTCTTCTCTAAGGGCACGACTGACGCCAGGCTGTTTAGAAGCTGCCGCGAAAACTCCTCTGGCACAGGAATTTTCAACAGCTATCGTCCTAATCCTTGTGCTAAGGGTCTGAATATTGCATTGTGTGCCCACCACCCAAAGTCAAGTAATCTTCCATCACCATCTATTTGGCCCCCAGTACCCTTTACTGCCCCACCCCCCACATACAGAGCATGTGTCATAGAAACGTTCACTTGAAACCTATGTGATCCTGTTAATCAATGTCACCCCAATACATTTAATTAAGAAAGAGTCTGAGCAGCCGTGAGTGAACTCATACGTGAATCATAGGCTCCTAACGGGGTGAACCGAGGTGGCTTCCACTTCCAAGGACAGACCGCCTGCAGCTATTTGCCAGTGCCACACAGACAGCTAGTTTGAGCAACGAGAAATCAATAAAGACAGAGGAAGGAAGGAGAAAGTTTTTTTAAACACATAAATGAGTCCTCTATCCGACTGGGGCTGGAGAAAGTAGAGCTATGAAACACACTAGGAGTTTTTCAGTGTGATACTTCCTCTCTGGCTTTTGGGGTTTATATGCACTTAGCAGCGTCTGAGTGGTCTTGTACCCGAAGCTGATTTTTCCAGAAAGGCCTAAGGATGTGCTGTTGCTGGGACTTGGGAGAGAGGTCTGAAAGAAAACCGTTGGGACTCCAGGTGCCATTGGACTCATTGTGCATCAGTCTTCATGACTGTGCCATTTAGGGAATAGCACCAGAGCCATGTTTCTCCACTTTTACTGACTGTTTATTAACAATGCATAACACCAGTGTTCTACTCCCAAAGATATTTGGCTTTGTTAATGTTAATTGTGGGTCTTGTGTAAAAAGAATTGAAGAGACAAATAATAAAATGCATAAAATATGTTAGTAAGTTAGTGTCATGCCCTTATGTGGGGTTGTTCCCCAATCTTTTTCTTTGCCTGCCTTCCTTCCTTCCTTCCTTCCTTCCTTCCTTCCTTCCTTCTTTCCTTCCTTCTTCCCTCTCTCTCTCACTCTCTGTCAGATCCAACTCTCAGGTTACACAAATCAATTCTTTAAAGTCCTATTTATTTTATGATTCACTTTGGTTAGTTTTGGAGTCATTTCAGTCATGTAATTAATGTAATGATGGTAATATGACCTCTACACTTATTGACCACATTTTCTCTTGGCCTTGGTGCTTTGTGCTTTACAGAGAATAGCTTATTTAGTCATTACAACATCTCTAGGAGTGGGGATCATTATACCCATTTTCTAGGGAAGCAAACCAAGGCTCAGACAAATCAAATAATTTACTGAAGACCATCCAGTTTGTAAATGAGATAAAGTTTGAACTTAGAACAGTTACCCAAGATCTTAGTGACTGTGAATATGGGTTTGCAGGTTACATTTGCAGGCACAGGGCTCAGATGCTGAAGGAAATACAGGAGAACTATAAAAAGGAAAAGTCTCTTCCCTTGAGAAACTTATAATTCACTGAAACTAGGGGCTCGGATACTGTGAATTATTTGTATCCCCATTGCACAGAACAGGTTCTTACGGTGTCCTTTTCACTGTTTAGAGCGCAGCCACTCAAACCAAGAACTCTGTGACTGAAACTTTACTGCTGTGTGGACAGTGCCATTTCAATTTTTGTCACTGTATGAATACATTTTCCTGCCTATAAGTGACAGAGTTGACTGATTATATCTGCATCAGTTTTTATTTAGCAAAGAGACAACAGGCCAACGTTAATTAACCAGTACCCTTATTTGCCAAATTCAGTTCCCATTTGGACTTCTGTCTCACTAGTGAAAATGTGCCACCAGATTTGATCCCAAGCTAGAGAGGTAAAGGGGTCCTTTGACCAGTAAACCATAGCCATACCATCTGGTTTGCTTTGCTAATTAGATTGGACATATATTAATGGTAAACATTATTTGGGGGTCACTGTACACGTATGAACTAAAGACGGCAAGAGATAACTCAGATGTATAAAGACTGGCAGATGGAAGGATAATCCACAAAATTGGCAAATCACATATGAAAAACCAAGAACCGAATACAATATAACAATATGTGTTCATTTCCACCAATAAATAAGCTCCCATTATGTCCTCTTTACTCTCTATTTGGGTCAAATTACTTCTCTGCTGTATTTCCATTCTTATTAGTACCTATTTGCTGTGCTATCTCCCAGTTTCAAGTCCATCTTGTGGCTTTAATCTTGTCTCTAAGTAAATTGTAACCCAGTAAATATATTCCAGTATTGTTTATTATAATTCTTGCCTTTATGCCAGGTGTCAAGAGAAGAGGCTTCTTTTATTAATTTATCTATCTGGATATGTGCTAACAGGAGCCCTAATACACACTTTGATTACGGCTGGTTGGGTCTAAGAGATTCAGTCTGATTCATTCAGTTTATTTTGACCTGTCTACGTAACAGTGCCGCACTGCCAATCATAGTAGTTTTCTACTCATACTGTTGACCTGACACATAGTAACAAATAAGATAGGCCAGAATTTTGTATCTGGCCTGTAGCTCTATGTTTACAGTAACAATATATCCTCCTAAGAAGCGAAAGTCTTAGTCGTAAGGCAGTTTGGGCTTCATGATGTCAAAGGAAGCCAGACACCAGAAGCTAGAATCAGCTAAGCCATGCCTACATTTTCTGCTATTACGACTTTCTGCCATTATTTTGTCATCTGTTTAAATATTAATATGTTATTGCCCATCGAAGTATAAATAATATTTTGCTGAGTATTGACAAAATGTCCAGAATAGTTTTGTGATCTTTCCTCAGCTCAAACCTGCAGAACACATTCCTTGTCATTACTTTGGCAACAGGGGAGATTGGCTGGTATGTTAAAAAAAAATCTGCCCATGCTTCTGTTGCTCTTTCTCCAATCCCACTGAAGCATGGGGGTATGATGTAGTGAAAATCCTGGTTGCATCAACTAGGAAGCAAAAGTCATTCCAAGGTGTGGGTGGGAAGGGAGGTGGGAGCAGACAAGCATGCCTCAGAGGGTTGATGCTTATCTTGTTTGGCCTGTTCGGTCCTCTCAGGGAGCATCTTCTGGGATAAGAACAAAGCTTATTGGTTGTCCTTGCTGTGCCATGAGGTTCCACCAGCTGCCTTCCCTGCGGGCTTGTCTATCTTCTACACCAGTACCTTTGCCTTGCATTTCAGCCGAAATCCTGTCTACCCAGGAGGAGAATCAAGAGAGAAAAGCGTTTGCAATTTTGAGACCTCAGACCAAACTATAGAAATCTACTCTGACTGGAGATCTGAAGAAATAAATTATGAAGGTTGTTCAGTAGAGGTAATATAAAAACAGATTTCCCGGCTTTCATAGGAAAGCTTTCTGTTGCAGCCTCTCTGACAGCTGCCTACCTGAGGGATTCATCCTCCAGTGTTGAGGATTTGTTGTATTTTGGGGTCTGTACGATACCGGGGGGGACAGTTTTTAATCTAGGGAGCTCTAGCTTCATTTTTGACCCAGGTTATGTTGACAGAGGTCCATGCTGCCGACAGCCTTTACGTCGGTTCTGATGTTGAAGGAGCACTGGAGGTAGCACTTTGGAATGTTGGATTGTCTAGAAGTGCCATTTTTTATTTTTAAATGAATTCATTGCCTTTCTCACGCTTCTATTTAAAAACCATTTTCGTACTTTGCCTTTCGTAGAATGCATATTAATTTTAACAAGTTTTGAAAAGAGAAACGAATAATGATGTAAACAGAGGTCACCTACATGCTCACCAGCCACAGATAATCACTAAAAATATTTTAGTGTATATTCTTTTAATCCATTCCTAAGTATGTATGTATATGTATTTATTTGTATATACTTCCATATTAAAAATAAAAAATCCCACCATATAACATTAAGAAAAACCTAAAACGGAACGGAACGGAAAATACAACACAATTTCCATTTATAAAATATGTACTTGGCGTATACACATACACTATGTATTTTGTAAGTGGAAGTTGTGCTATATCTTGCATTTTCATAACATTATATGCATAGAATATATGTTTATATATAAAACATATATACATAATATAGATACATACAATATGTATTTTGCAAATTGAAATTATATTGTATCTTATAAAATTTATTTAATTACTTAGATGTTTCATTTCCCACATCTCTATTTATTTCCTTATAAGTAGTTCCTAAAACTGGAAGTACAGTATCAAAGGGCAAAACTACATTGTTTTTGAGGGGATATTGACAGCATTTCCATACTTCATTTCACTTATTTATTTGTTATGTTTGTTTTTTAACTTTATTTACTTACTTTTTTTGTTGTTCAGTTACAGTTGTCCACATTTAAAACATTATTATTTTGCAGAAACTCTCTTTAAATAATCCAAACAAAAATTATGCACAGTCTGTCTAGAAATCAAATCATTGTTTTATTTGGCCATGTCACCTCTGGTCCTTGTCCCTGGAATTATTCTATTATTGATTATTTTCTTAATATAATGGATAAAATTTTATTTTCTACATTTGCCTTTGTTTTTGTAGCATGCATACTTTCCATTAAGCTACAGTCTTTTTTGCCTTTCTTTCTCCCTTCTTCCTTTCTTTTTGCTTTACCTGTACTACTTCAGACAAACCAGCGAATAAAACTTGACGTGGTCCGCCACACCTGCTTCCACACACACATAGCCTTATACAAACACATACACGAACATACAGGAGAATGGACCCTCATTATCTTAAAATGTGGGACTGGGCGATATGAGCAGTATAGGGGTGTGTGTGTGTGTGTGTGTGTGTGTGTGTGTGTGTGTATTTATTCTGCACCTTAGTTTTCTCACTGCAATGTATTTTGGACCCCTGATAAAGAGATATTTATCTTATCTTCCTTGATACTTGCATGAGGTATAAATTCACTAAAATTTATTCAAGTATTCTGCTATTGAAAGGCATTCTGTCTTGAAAAGTTGTCAATACATAAAGACTTTTTTTCACTATACATATTCTTAACTATTGGTGGTTTTATTTTTATGGTCTAATTTCCAGAAGTAGAGTCACCGGTTCAAAGGGTATGTGTACTTTTAAATTTTAATGGCTTTTCCCATATTATTTTCTAAAAATACTATAACAAATCACATTCTCACTAGTGATATTTGAGATACCCTTTTCCTCACATTTCCATCGCCCTTCTAATTCTCCACTGTCTAATTTTTGCTAATCTAACGAGTAAGGATTATTAATTTAATTTTAATTTTCTTGACTTCCAATGAGGTGGAATATCTGCTCACATTATTATTGCTTCTTTGGATTTTTTTACCTGTTACCTATGTATGCCCTAGGCCCACTTCCTCCCAATATAGTTAGTTTTTTTCTCATTAACTTGTAAAAGCTCTTTGAATATTACAGATTTGTGATCATATTAGTTTCTCATCAGTAATTTATTCTTTGATTTTATTTTTTGAATTTTATGACTTAAAATTTAAAGAGGAATCTTCTGAGATCACATCTAACTCCCTTCCTTTATGGAGTCTGGATTTTCTTTCGGACTGTCAGTGGTCTTCCTATCTGTTTTCTTAAATTTTCTTTTATCTTAAATCCTAATTTCTATTTTTTCTATTTGTAACATTTTAGTATACTTTCCATTTGGAGTTTATTTTTATATCAAGCTAGAGGGTCTAACTGTATTTTCTTTTAGATGGGCTGCCAATTGTTTAAGCATCTTATATTTAATAAGCTGTCTTTCATAAATTAAATATCCGCATATACTATTATCTGTTTTTTAAATTCTTTTCTGTAGCCCGCTGATCTATTGATCATTTTCAGGCCTGGGACATATTTCTTTGAGTATAATAGTTGTGCAGTATATTTTAATGTCTACTAATTATCGTGATTCATAGTTTTGGTCTAGTTCTCAATATTTAGATCTCCATGTGAATTTGAAGGGAATTTTATTAAAAAATAGTCAAGTAAGACCAAAGCATATCAGGTTTACGGTTATAATTAACACAAATGTATATTCTAATTTTTGATGGTTTGCCAGTTTCGTGGTCTTTACACTTGTTTAGATCCTGCGTTAGGTCCTTCCATAGCATTAATTTTCTTCATACTTGTCTCATATCTTTCTTGTTATGTTTCCTTTTGCAGTAAAAGTAATCCAGTAATATGAGTAAAACTAGAAAAAAAAAAAATGAAACCATTAACGTAGCCGACCCTTGTGGTAGGATTATGAATGAATTACTTTTGCTTCTTCCACTTTTCTGGACTTCCCAACTTTTTCCATATTCATCATGCATTATTTTTATAATGGTAAAAAATTAAGGAATGGGATTAATAGTGTCTGGGAAAATTATATATATGACAAATTATATATATATGACAAATAGTTTCACGTGAAAATCTACTGTTATCTCTACAGGTCAGCGGTCCTTATGGAGGAAATGTGGCAGGGCAGGGGGATGAGCCTTTCGTCAGCATTTTGTGTGCAGTTTAAGAAAACATTTTCCTTATCAGTCATCACTTTAACCAGAGCACCTGGCTGGTACGGCACTCTGAACATTGTTGAGTGAATGAATGTTATAAAACATTGTAACAAAATGTAACATTCATAAATTTAGAAAACAACCCCAACAGCTTTTATTTTCCTACTATGAAATGAGAAAATGAGCTTTAATAAAATATCTTGTGGGTTGATGAAAGCATACAGAAGGTATATCTTTTCTTCTATGTGTCAGGGATAAGTTGTACTGGGGAAACCAGTTCTCTCCGGAGGGCTCTGTGTGGAGAGGAGCATGATACTCTCCTATTTGTACAAAGGAGGAGGAGCACCGTATTGATTTACAATTGAGTCACGTTGTCTTTTTACTTCAACACTTGGCACAGAGGCTATAGCACTTAATAAGTGCTGAAAAGAGTATTGGTAAAATAATATAAAATGCTGGATTATTTTTGGTGACTAAAATAGTGAGTACTATTAAGCTTCTTATTTTAAAAACATGTATGAGAATTCTGCATTTCTACCAATTATTGAAATATTATACCAGGGAGAAAACTTGTGCAAGGCCTGGGGGAATGCAGTTACATCTGTCCTTGCCAACGGGCTGAGTATGCAGCTGACAGAGTGGTTTTACTACTAAAGGATTGACAAAGAGGTTATGGTGCCCCAAGGAAGTCCTTGTTTCTCGCTGACCCTCATCCAACCAGGTAATTTGTTATTAATAAATAACAAATATTATTTATTAATTAGTGTCTATGTTTAAATAAAGTAGTTTCATTGGGTCTTACAAATATCTTTCAGTTAGTTTCAATTTCAGCAGGAGAAAAGAAGAGCTGAGGGGAGCAGAATGCTGCTCACTGTTTTGTCAGAAGGTTTCATCTTCATTCCACCTCTTTGCTGATGAGGGCCCAGTTCTACCTCTTCTTTGTCTCATCTTGCCATTTTACCTCACTCTTTTTTCTCTTCTTAGCCATTGTTTCCTTCCTCTCCATCTTTGGGGATCAGAGAAGCAACCCGAATCAAGAAGAGCTTGGGAAGAAAAGAACACAGTCTTGCTAGTTCTCCTTTCCTTCTTCTGTCCCTTCCCTTTTATCAAGCTCTGCCTTCATCTGCACTCCTAGATAGAATCCAATTTATGGTATTTGCCCATCTATCCATTCGTTTCCTCAAATATTATCGAGCTCCTACTCTGTGGAGGTAGTGTCTGCATGCTCCACTCCGTCAGTGAACAACGTGGACAAAGATCTTGTGTTCGTGGATCTCACTTCCCATGGTGAAGAGGGACAAGTGACAAATGATAGGCTTAACAAGTAGGTACGGATGTCAGAAGGCAGCAAGCACTCTGGTAAAGACAAGGGAAGGTGGATGGGCTGTGTTGGTGTGGAGGGCAGATCCAACAGGATGGGTATGGTAAGCCTCCCTGAGAAGGGAGCACTTGAGCGAAGACAGGAATGAGGGGAGGAGGTGAGACTCCAGATGTCCAGGGAAGACATTTCCAGGCAGAGGGAAGAGGCCTGTGCTTAGCCTTGAGGCAGAAGCTTTCCTCATTGGAGGCCAGTGCACTTAGAGGCCAGTAAGGGACAGAAGACCGGAGGGGTCCAGCGGGCTGGGGGCAGGTGAACCACTTTTCAGTGGAGGAGTTCAAAAGGTAATGCTCTGGATAAATTTAAATGAAAACTCTCTTAAATTTTTCATCCTACTCATAAAACTCACTTTCATGTGAGATTTTAGGTAAATTTTGTTTGTAAACTTCTCTTTCTTTTTTATTCACCAATGGAGAAAAGAACTCTAAGAGAGCCACAGAAAATTAAGCAGTGTTCTCCCAGAGCTACTGAGGTAGAAACACATTCAAGTTGCCCCTGAGTATATTAATGCATTTCCCTTTAAGTTCACGGGGGCAACAGTACTTGCCTTAGGATTTCTGATTGTTTAGAAACATGACTTGACTATTTACATGACTCAAGTGGTAGCCTTCAGAGAGAATCTAAGGCCAGACCTAGTGGTTGATAACAGCAAAGAAGAGGATGTGGAGCATAGATGTTTAACGGGAGGACCAGGGGAACAGGCTGGAGGTGAATATTCAGAAAAGGGGCAACAAGAAACCTGCTTGGGTAATGAGGTAGGATTTACCATGACTGGGGAGTTATAAGGGTTCATCAGGACCCTGGGGAGAGACTGGGAGTGAACAGATCACTCAGGGGCTCGCAATGACCTGGTAGGCTACCAAAACCGAAATAACACAAGTCAGATGTGAATCTAGAAAGAGCACTCTGGCTGGAACACAAAACATGGTGGAGTGGACAACTGATGGGGTGAGATTCCTGGGAAGATAGGAGAGGATTGGGCTAAGTATACCTGCTGATGTTTTAAAAATAGCAAAGTCAGGACAGACCCAACTGCTCTTTGGAAATGATAGAACAAGACTGTTTGGAAAGGAAGATGCTAAAGGCTTTCATTCATTCATTTAACATCTCTGCACCAAGTGTGTGCCGGTCCTGGGCAGCGTGCCTAAAGCTGGGAGAACAAGTCGCTGTATAAGAAGCTGGCAAGACGTGGACCCCAGCCTTTTCTTCCCAGAACCTCTGTTTAACAGACCCATTGGTTTGGAGCTGCAAGTATAGGCCCTTGGCACGTTCACCTTAACAGGAATTCACTCTTGTGCAAAAGCAATTTATTCATGCAACCAGTTTTTTTTAAGGAAATGTACATGACCATGTAGTAGGTTCTCAGGGAGCTTGCTGCACATGCAGGGGATGTTTCATTTTATTTGAAGTAATTACAGACATGAAAACCAGTTGAGTAATGGTGGGCAAAGTATGATCTGCTTCCCAAAAGATGGTGACACATTAATTTTCTGAGAGTGACCTGCCCTGGAGGCATTGGGAGGATCTTGTTAGGGAGAAAGATTGTAATCAAGACCTTGGAAAATAGGTGAGAATAATTGAGGCAGAGAGAGATATGCCTGAGAGGATGGTAGCAGCCCCTGAACGAGCGCTGGGTAGCTTTGGGGTGGGCACAGACCGTTCAGGAGACTGGGAAGGGTAGGGGGAGAGCGGGTATGAATGGGAGTGGGTACATGTGCCCTGACTGAGGAGACTCGGACGGACCTGCCGGCTAAGATGTGATGGCTTATCTCTGTGGCTGACACATTGCCATTAGAGCCCCACAGACGGGGAAGTAACACATTGAAAGCCAGAATTGTCATTGAGAAGTCTTCATGTATAGGGGGGATTAGATGGGGGACAGCCTGGTTGGGAGGAGGCAGGGACAATGCAGAGAAAAAGACAGGCGTGAATAGCGGTAGGAGAGGCAGAGGGAAAAGCCCCCCAAGCCCTGCCTGTGTGGGGGAGAACTGGTGCCTTTCATAGAAAAGAGAAAATGAGAAAATATGAACCAACGCAGCCGAGAACGAAGAGCTTTCAAATGCAGCAGACTCTGGGCCTAAATAACTCCAGTGTAACCCCTGCCGAGAGTAATTCTGGCATTAACGTGCCCAAGCTAAGTCACTGTTTATCAGTTCTAATGGGTTTCTGGAGTTGAACAACTTTGCAGTCTGGTGATATTGAAATGAAAGTCTAGACTTTTCTAAAACCATCATCTTTCGATAAAACCATCATGATCATTCATAAGTAGCATTTATCTTGGCATAAAGCCACTGAGCCAAAATTTTGGTTAAAACTAATTTGTTACACGAGCAAGTTGTGACACTACAGTGTGATGTAAAGGAGGTGTGGGAGGCAGAACATGAGCACTTTTTAGCTAACTGTATGACCTGACATTTATTATAAGCTTTTCTCTACCCCTACAAGGTTCATACAAGCATAGCTGTGGGTCACACTTATGTAGAAATAACATATGCAAAATGTTAAAGGTTAGGTCGTTTCAGGTTCCCAGTGAGAAAGAACTGTGTAGTTCTTTTGAGAGATAATTTTTTGTATCTCCTGTGTCATATGCTTTTGATCTACGGATTAGGAAGGAGATGGCGGTGGGGTAGGAACCAGGCATGTGGAGCTGTTTAGGGAGAAGCCCAGTAAATTACATATAAAATATAACCAGGTGCTTCTGTGCAACCTTAGAAAAGTTACCTCCTTGGAAACACTAAAATGACAAAAAAGAATGAAAAAAGGCAGAAAATTCATAAGAACAAAGGTGGTGGGAGAGGAGACAACAGCCACTGGAATGATACACGAAATGCTGGAACGGAAAACTGGTAGATGACCGGCACCAATTTAGCAGACCAGTTCAAGTGAAGCCTAAGCCCAAGGAGTAGGGGCGGCCAGTGCAAAGCAAGCCCACTCTGGTTACAGAAGAACCACAGGGGTGTAAAGTACAGCGTAGGGAATACAGTCAGTAATATTGTAATAACTACAGATGGTGCCAGGTGGCTACTGGAAACATAGGAGGGCGAATACCATGTGTAGTATATCCTTGTCTAACCACTATACTGTACAGTTGAAACCAATACAAAATAATATTGAAAGTAAACTGTAATTAAAAAATAAAAATTAACCCTGGCTGGTGTGGCTCAGTGGATTGAGTGCCAGCCTGCAAACCAAGGGGTCGCAGTTAGATTCCCAGTCAGCGCATGTACCTGGGTTGCGGGCCAGGTCCCCAGTAGGGGGGAGTGGTGCAAGAGGCAGCCACACATTGATGTTTCTCTCCCTCTCTTTCCCCCTCCCTTACCCTCTCTCTAAAAATAAATAAATAAAATCTTTTAAAAAATTAAAGTTCAAAAAGGCAAGTCCATCAAACTGTGGAACCCCAGAAAGGCTTGGGGTTTGGAGGCAACAGGTGCTTCCTAAGACTAGGGTTGAGATGGGGCTGAAAGCAGAATTGGTTGAAAGGTGCCATTAGAGCCATGGGTACCCTCCTGATTCCAAATCCTCTACAGCCTGGTGGAGAGGAGTAAACGTCCTCCTGAAAACAGAGAGATTAAATAAAGGCTATCTTGCTGAATGGGAGACCCCAGCCCCCCACTGCCCCACTTCAATACTGACAGTAAGGCTTATACCACCCAGAAAGGAGTTTGGAGGAATCATCTCTGAGCATAATAACTGGTCCATGAGAAAGAACCCTCAGAACTTGATATTGAAGGGTCCCCCCCCCCATGACATAACTATGTCCCCACCTGTTTACTCTAGAGATGTATACACAGAAATATGATTGGACAATCAAGGATCACCAGATGACACTAGTAATATGACAGACAGACAGACAGACACACACACACACACACACTACTTCCATTGGGGGAACTGTATATGATAAAGAACATCTTGTCTCTTTCTTAAGCTACCATTTACCAAAAGGAAGGATTATGCGTGTTTGTGGCTAAGCTAACACCACCTTTCGGACAGATCTTTGTGTGACAAGAGAACATGTGCTGGTGTGAGCAGTGCCAGTGCTTGCTCTGGGTCCACTCTCATCTCTGTCCCTACTTTCTCATTTTCAGATTTAAATGCAGAGTTATCGCAGATGGTGACACTGGGGACAAATTTTGGGATCTGTTTTCATAATTCTTCTAGGAATCTCCAGCAACTTATGAAATGTTTTTGTTTGGTCATTTTAAGGGCTAAAATTGTGGATTTTAAGTATTTTATCCTGTAGTGTAGGCAAATGGAATTAGGGAACACATTTGCTATCATTCTGTGTGTTTGCCTCATAGTTCATAGTTGGAGTGAAGACTTAGAAGGGCATGGTCTTTCATTTCAGATGTGATCCCATGGAGGGTTTTCTGCCACAGACTTATTACAATTCTCCCATCTCTGGCCCCTGATTAAGGAATTGCAGACTCTTCTCCATGAATATATATATAGTTTTTTTTTCAGGAGAATTAGTCTACACTTAGTAGATTTTATTGATTGGAGCTCTAGCTTTTGTGTTTGCTGAACCACTGCTCATGGGTTTTGAGGTCATGTGGGAGTGGTATGTTTAATTGTGTCCCCCTGGCATTATAAAACACCAAGAACACAGAATTTATTTAAAAGAGTCTTGAATCTTTTTGTTTGCTTTTCCGGGAAACTTTATGGCTAAGTTCTTTGATTTGGGACTATAGAGTTTCTGGGTAAAGTCTCCAATTCTTAGTTTTCTGGATAAATTCTTGGGAATTGGTAAGGCTACCAAGAATACTGTTTGTCATGCTGTTCTAATTAGTAGGGAAAAAGCCATATGAATTTTAGATTTCTAAGATATTGGGCTATTGGCTCTACTTGTGTTAAAAGCAATGTGTTGTCTAATTATTATCCAGTAGTTGTGGCAACACATTGCATATAAAACAAATCACATTTGCACATGCGTATTAAGCATTTCCTATGCGGAAGGCATTATGTAAGGCATAAGCAGAGAACTGCAAGGTCTGCATGTTTGTTCTCTTGCAGTGGGGGTTCCGGATGGGGAGAGACCAAGGAGCTACATACCATATGATGTAAGAGTTTGTGAATATTGTTCAGAATAATTAAAGTCAAAATTATTATAGAACTCCAGGCAAGAGACATGAACTTAAACTGAACTGCATAAGGAAGAACTTATAAAAAGATAGGACTGTGTTGAAGGAGTAGGTTTGGGCGGGAGGAGAAGAAAGAGAAGAATAAAAATAAAGAGATGCAATATACAGATCATGTATCATAGAAATGTACAACTTGACACCTAAATAGTTTTATTAACTAATGTCACCTCAATAAATTTAATGAAAAAGACTTTATAGTGAGAAAAAAAGGAGATAGAAAACTGCAAGGCATATTTGATGGTGAGAGTGCAAGGAAATCAGGTGTATGGGCAGGGGCACCCTCAATTGAAAACTCCTGGACCAGCCCTGGACGGAGTGGCTCTGTGGTCCGAGCACCAACCCGAAGCTGAAGGGTTGTGGGTTCGATTCCTGGTTGGGGCACATACCTGGGTTGTGGGTTCATCCCCAGTCTGGTGCCGGCACGTGCGACCCTGGGTCCAAGTGCCTATGTCTCTGGTCCCGACGTGGATCCCTGGTGAGGGTGTGTATGAAGGCAACCAATCAATGCTTCTTTTGCATTGATGTTCCTCTCCCTTCCTCTCTCTCTCGCTAAAAAAACAAATGAAAATGTCCTCGGGTTAGGATTAACAAACAAACAAACAAACAAACAAACAAACCATGACCCAATCAGGGTGCTTGGATTGTAAGGAGCTGAAACCAGCTCTGGATCACTTGGGCATAAATGCAATTTACAGCACTGGGTCTTCCAATTCATGAATATGAGATACCCCTCAGTTTATTTAAGCCTTATTTAATTTCTCTTTATTTTTTAAAAAAATTGTTTGAATAGTTTTCTGTGTAGAACACTTGCACATCTTTTTTTTTATATTTGTTTCTAGATAGTTGATACTTTCCTGTTGTACTGAAGATTAAATCATATAACACATTGAAGTGCATAGATCATTTCTATAGTGCATGGACTATAATGAGTGATTTAATTTCAGCTATTAAAATTGTTTTATTATTAGAAAAATAAATCCACTCTGACATCTTATGGCAAGTTCAAATGAAAACTGAGAAATCTTTGAATTTATTTAATGGAAATATTTTCATCAACTGGAGACAGAGTAGTTGTTTTTTTGTTGTGATCAAAAACCTTGAATAGCTTAAAAAATTCATTTATGATATCTAAATTCTTGGATGACTTTCAACCTTTAAATTTTTTGACAGCTTTATTGAGGTTTAATTAACGCATAATAAACTATGCATATTTAAAGGGTGCAATTTGATAACTTTTGACATATCTATGTACTCGTGAAACCATCACCATAATCAAGGGACATATTCACTGCCCATGCCAACATTTTGCTGCACCTCCTCTGTAAACCCCTTTCCCCTGTACCTTCCCCCACCCCACTTGGCCATCGAGAAATGGCTGGTGGTGCTCTAGGACAACCTGGCCCTGTCTCTAAAACCCCGGAGAGAATGACAAAGTGCTTCCTTACTCTGGAGTTCCACTGGATTTTGTCGACCATCCGTGTATGTAGTTTCTGGCACATAAACTCAGTACTAAAATACAGAGTTTGTTCCAGAAAAGGTGATGTTAAAAATGCCTGTAGATGCAAGCATTTATTTGTTTGATTTCCAGCAACTAAGAAAGGTCTTATTAGGTCTGTTATGGCAAATGAACACCTTTATATTGCACAGCCACTCTACCACCCTCTTACTGTCCACTCACTGTCAGTGAATTCACCAGGAAGCATGTGGGGCCTGTGTGTCCCTGGCATTATGGTGGGAACTGGGCAAGATACACAGGGGAATTAGACCTGTCTTTAAAAATCTTAGGGTTTAATAGGAACAAAGTGAAAGGAATAGTAGGGTAAAGAAAAGTTAAGTAATACTTGTTGAGCCCCACCATGCACTAGACACGGTCCTGAAATGGTTCGCACTCCTTGTTTTATTTAAGCCTCCCAGCCGGTGTCTGAGAGAGGTCCTG
This sequence comes from Mormoops blainvillei, assembly GCA_004026545.1. Taxonomy (NCBI): domain Eukaryota; kingdom Metazoa; phylum Chordata; class Mammalia; order Chiroptera; family Mormoopidae; genus Mormoops; species Mormoops blainvillei. Next base: position 187,859 of record PVJD01002158.1, on the reverse strand, counting down.
TTAGCCTGTTTACAGACGGGGAAGCTGAAGCTCCGAGAGGCGCAGGAGCTGCCCCAGGTTTCAGAGCGATCCGTGCAAGCTTGAAAGTGGTAAAGGGGGAGTTAAGATCCCCCCTTGGTTAGGGACCATGCCTTCTGCGACTCAGCTGTCCCTTATTGTTGTCCCTGCTCTGAACTGGATCCTAGGCCTAATGACTAACTCCTCCTTGGTTTCTGCTACAAGCCCCTGCCCCTCCCCCTGGTCCAGTTTCTGGCGTCCTCTTCCCGTTACGCATGCCAGTCTGTGAATTTCTGGGCCCCAGGCACTGGGCTCCTCCTGCCTCACCCCTGGTCTTTGTCCCAGGGTCAGTGCCTCATACCTGATCCCCAGGCCTGTCACTGCAGCTTCTCCTCCTACGGTCTGAGACCCCAGATGCTGACCATCTGCTGGATCTACCCCACACCCTGCCTGCCTGCGCATCATTCTTGATGGAAACCGCCTGCCTCACAGTTGGCCAGGTCTAGTTCATTCCTAGGTCCTGCCCTCTGATCAACTTCTTCTGGTCCATTTTCCCCAGTTGATCTGCCCTCCTTCTCAGAAGACCTCGACTTTCAGTTTTGTCAGGTCCCATGGCCAGCATCTCTCCCACCTCTCTCATTTGACTTCATCACTACCTCCTTTTAGATTTCTCTCCTTTCCTGATCTGCCTTTGACCTAGAATCATTAACAAATATGGGTCTTCACAATTAACTGCTTCCAGTTTGGAGTTGGCTCTAGTTGAGTGGATTTTGAGGATGTGGTGTTTCATGTTGAATGACTTGACATCACCAAGAGGGACTGAGCTCCGTGTTTCATGGGCACGTGTAATAGGATGCTTACAAGCATAAAGTGTGGTACTAAAGACGTTCCTACAAGTCTTCTCTGGTGAAATGTTTATTCTAATTTTTCCTTTGATTTCTGAGACCACTTTCACACAATTTTTAATAGGTGATTAAATTAAATAGATTCAATTACCTCGGTCCAGATGAACTGCGGTTCGAAGGATCTTTGTATAAAAGTAATCATAAAAAGAAATTTTACTTATCTCTTTTCTCTAGAAAGGTGCCAGTATGTCACCCAAGGCTGAGGGGCACACTTGGTCTTTGTGCCCTCTGCCTCTGTTCCAGGGAAATTGACTTAGCAGATAAAAACATCGGTGCAGATATGCTTTCCAAAAAAAATTAAAAAAATTAAAATCCTTGGAAGGATTAGGCTTGGCTGGTGCCTAGAGCAACGTGGAAATGCAACAGCTCCTTGCAGTGGGGACATAGAGGCCAAGCACAGAGTCACGGGAGAGCCTCCTGGAGGTGCCACTAGGTCTCTTGCTGCTTCATGTCATTACTGTCCCCCCCATCTCAGAGATCTTTGGATAAGATGTGTAGAAATTCTCTGTGAGTTTACGCCAATTCATTGCCTCAGCAATGGCTTACAATGATAGAATACTGATTAAAGTTTATCCCAACTTCATAGAATAATAGCCACGTGATCACAGTGAGATTGAGCTGCAGGGCCTGAGGTTTCTAATAACCTTCACCATCTCCCCCCTGTCGTCAGTGAGACAGAACAAGATGTCGGCAGTACCACTCTCATTATGCAGTTGCAGGAATGAGAGAGGTTAAATCGATGGTTATGTTTTGATAGACTGTAGCAGGCATCTACATCAGTGGAAAATGCTGCTTTCAAACTAATCAGAAAAAGAAATTGCTAGTCATAATAAGATGAGCCCACTGTGAAACAGAAGACAAGAAGCAGACGGGGCATGTGGGCTTAGGAGTGATAACGGAGGGCCCAGAAGTTTGCTTCGTCCCGTGCACCAGGTCCCTCTTATAGCCGCCTGGCTGCTGTTTGCTCTAAAAGTGCTTTCATAGTTTCCTTTCTTTTTGGAAAGGAAAATCCGAACATGCAGGTTTCTTCAAGTTATAATTGGTAACTTCTTATAATAGAGTTTTAGAAATCTATACGTCTTTTCTCTTGTAGGATAACATTTTTATTTCAGTTATAACATTGCCACTATTAATAGCTTAAGTTCATAGGGTATTAGTCTCATCAGATAGTTACTTTACATTATAAAAAATGTATGTCATTAAAATAAAATGAAAAAGTAACTGATATCTTGTCACATACTGTACTAACCTCTTTTGTCAGAAAGGTAAAAAAGTGATTTCATAACCTTGCCCACCTAATTCCAAAGAACTAAGAACTTCCTTGTATTTGTTAGTTGAATTATTCTGGTTATGATCAAGAAACCACAGTTATTACTCTGGTAAAAATAAAGGACTTTTCATTTTCAGGTTTTGCATGTGGGTAAATATGGTTTCTTTGATTTTGTGTGTGTATATATAATTGTATGGGATGTATATAATTCATGCTTATATGCTAGTGGGTGTTAATTCAATTTGGTTATCTTTTTAGTGACAAATATTATAATAAATTTTTTGGATATAATGACTTAAGCCAGAAGATTAACTTCAGTGATGAAAAAGACTTTGGGGCTCTCATAAAGGTTAGTAGGGGACATATTTTGGGGCAGGGGGTCTTTTTTTACTGGCCATCAGAGCCAACTGTGCAGACTGTGGCTACTCTAACCATGACCCATGATGGATTATGTGAGCCATGACATTGAGATTGAAGGAATCATTGCCTTTTGGATAAAAGAGGAACTAAAGGATTTGACCTTGTGAGCTTAGCCTCTCCAGCTGCATCTCCCAGGGCTGTCTGGCCACATTGTCTGGGCTCCAGTCTCTCTTTTCCTTTCCATGATCACCACCTTTCATTTCTCTTAGTCCTTCATCCTGGAGTTCTCATCTCCTTCTGGGTCTGTGAAAAGCCCAGGCAACAAAAACAGATACCATTCATTTATGGAGTACTTACTATACAGCACATGCATTTCTAAGTATTTTACACATACTGATTCTTTTACTCTTCACAACAACCTAATGAGATAGGTTCTGTGCATACCCCCATTTTACAGTTGAGAAAACTGAGGCCTGAAAGGGCTGAATGACTTGTCTAAGACTACGCAGTTAGCAAGTAACAACGCCAGAGTTTGGACCCAGGTAGTTGAACTCAAGAACCCACATTATTGGCGACCACACAGAACTGCACCTTGAACCTAGAGCAAGTACACAACTCCATCATGTAGTAAAATTAACCATCAGCAGGTCTGTCTATTCTGCTTAATTGTGTGCTATGCACGATAAGGAATATGCATCATTTCCGGCAACTGGGCTGCACATGGCAGGCGTACTGCAATTAACTGTTAACCATTGTCATTGTTGTCGTAGTCGTCATCATGATCATCATCATCTATCATATTTTAGGCTCATTTATGGATCAGACAAACTTCACGTAAATTAGATTTAATTCTCATGGTGATCTTATCAGGTTTCTATTACTCCCATCTTATAGTTGAAAAGACCCCACATGCAGGAAGTGGTAGAATGGGAATTTGAGACCGTTCTGTTAGGTTCCAGAATCCTTTCCCTTAACTAGTGTATTATGTGCTTAACAAATTATGAAAAAAAGGAACCAAGTAGGTGATAAAAAGCAATAACGTGATGAGAACTACCTCTCCGGGTGCTAGGATTTCTCCCTTTTTTGTGCTAGATTCTCAAGTGCCCAGACCACACGCAACTAACTCTCCAAGGGGACGGGCTAGCTTGTTCATCCAGGTTTTCTTAAGAGTCACAATGATACTTCTGTCCTCCACTGGATGCCTCCACCCTATGCAGTTATTTTTTTCCCACACATTCTGTAGATCACACATTCATTTGCGATTAACTGAGTTATCCCTCCCATTTTAAAACTGTGAGATGGCTCACTTAGTTTCTAACTTAGTATGGAGCTCTTGAATCAGATTGTTTTGCTCGTATCACCTCAGCTCATACCAGGGCAGAAGTGGGATTGAGAAGTTATTTTGGAGCATAGGGGTACTTTAAGAAAGGCAAACTGGTATTTAAATAATGAAGCATTTCCCTGGGCTCCCTTGAGTAGCCTGTTGGCCATTTACGAGGCCTAACTGCTTGGGAGGAGATGAGAGGGGTTATCGTTTACAAACAAGATGCAGAAAAAAGAAGTAGGCATAATCCAAAGTCAAATTTCTTCTTCTTTGATTTGCCAAGACTGCACTGGCAGCCTTGACCCCAAGGGTCACCGAAGGGCATTTTCCCCTGAACAGTTTTTGATGACTGTGCCAATGGCTTCAAATACCATGTTATAACCACCTCAGTTGCTGTAACAACGTTAATTTATGAGACCTACAAAGGAAGTACCTGGCTTCTAGCTGACAAAACCCCACCTGGGGCTTGCTGCTCCCTTAGAGTCCGACCCAGTCGATCACTCCTGCCCTGCCTCGGGGGGGACCTCACACCCGGGCTAGAAAGTTCAGAACTTCTTGCTGCACTTTTCGGCGACTTGATTTTTCTTTATAGGGACCAACCCAGGCTCCAAAAGACAGAAGGACGTGTAAGCTGAAATTAAGTCTAGGTGTTAATGGGCCATTAGATGATTTAACAGAAACTGACTAAAATAAAATATCCATAAAACAGACAGATGATATCTTTGACCATTTTTTTCAGTAGACTTCAATCCTACCTTTCATGATTGTGTTATTTTGGGGCTGGATGATAGCTAATAGAACTGATCTAACATCGACAGGTTTGTTTTTTTTCTGAGTTCTGGACTAGGTTTCTTAGCACAATGTGCTGTTGTGATCCTCATGGTTGGTAATTCTTTTTGCCAAGCCTACTTCATCAGTCTCCCGTTGTCCTGCAGATTTCTGAGGCTTTGGAATCCTAGCAACAGATTTCTCATCTAAGGAGGATCATCCTGATCACCAATCTCCCACAGGTTAATAAAGTTTTGTGCTGCTTCTTGTCACTCTCAGAATTTCTCTAGAGTATTTTTAGTCAAGCCTTCTCTTCTACCAATTTAGTACAAAAATATACCTTGCTTGTGAATCTATGAACACGTGTCCAAATATAATGGGCCTCTTGTAGGTGATAACATTGCAGAAGTCTTGCCTCAATGGAGAGGTGTTTTTTTTTTTATTATCACCAATTTGTTTGATTTTGCATAAGGATATGAATAATAGAAAGGCTCTGTAACCTTTATTAATTTAGATGGTCAAATTAATGGTAGTCATTTGCACTGTAAGAGTTTTCTCATTCTTTTTTTCATTCATTTTCTCTGCAATCTTTCACATTTGCTTTTTTATTCTTAGCAACATATAATAAAGGAAAAGTTAAAATGCATCATAGATCATAAGTTTGAGTTTTTGCAAGAGTTTCTTCCTTATTCTAAAAGTAACAACAATATTAAATACTATGTTCCGAGCACTGTTCTAAGCCGTGTGCTTCTATTAACCTATTGAACTCACAATGACCTTTTGCAGTGGTAACTATTATTATTCCCACTATTATTATTCACAGGTAGGAAAGTGAAGCACAGTAACTGAGGTACAGAGATGTCATGGGACTTGCACAAAGTTTTCTTGGAGCAACTAGTAGTGTAGGTTTTTGTTTTTTCCTTTTTATTGAATTTATTGGGGTGACACTGGTTTACAAAATTACACTGGTTTCAGGTGCCCGATGCCACAACCCATCATCTGAACACTGTATTGTGTGTCTACCACCCCAAGTCAGATCTCCGTCCATCACCATTTATCTCCCCGTACCCCTGTCCACCTGCCCCCTGAGCCCGCTGCGATTGCCACTGTGTGGCCTGTGTCCATGAGTCCTGGAAGCCTGGCGTCTGAGTGCAGTACCCTAATAACTGAGCTGCATTTAATGCAGAGAAGTTCAAAAACATGGGGGCAAATTAAGAGGAAAAAACTGCCCATTTCCCCACCACTCAGAGATATGGGAAAAGGAGACAAAACATATGTGTGTGTGTGTGAAATCATCATGTTGTACACATACAACTTACGCAATGCTGTATGCCAATTATATCTCAATAAAGCCAAGAGAACAATTTAGCTGCAGGACCTTTCCGAATTTTTATGTGCATATACACTTTAAACAATAAAAATGGTAGTTTATTTTCACATACTGTTTTCTAGCCCCTCCTCCCCCACGCCACGTGCACTTTCCCATGTCAAAACTCATTCTTCTTCACCACCTATGACTTCCCCGGTGGCAGCTGTCAGCAGGGCTAGGGCTGCTGCTGCGGCTGTGCCTGCCGGCAGGACAGCCAGTTTTCTAAGGAGGAAATTACCCCATTTTTGATGGGCCCATGAGAGTTGGGTCTGTCACTCACTGCTGTTCCCTAGCAATCCACAACAACTTCAATTTTCTCTACTCTGTGCACGATGGTAATCTTTCCAGTATCATCATTGTCTTCTCTTCTCCTTCCCTTTCTCTTCCTGCTTCTTTTCCTCTTCTTCCTCCATCTCTTCCCAGCTTTTTTTTTTTTTTAATCATGGCTTACCTTAAATATTTCTCACTATAAAGCCTTCATATTTTAAAAATAATATTTATGGATTCCTCCCCTGTTCCTATGCGTGTCTCTCTATTACGGCACTTACTTCATACCATAGCTGTCCCTCTCTACCCTGCTAACCTGTGAGCTCATACAGGAGACATGCAGAGTATTAGCAATATCATTTTCGTTAAGTGTAGCAGAGTATTGATGCTGAGCAAATACAGCAGAGTGGTTGTGGGCACTGATTCTGGAATAAACTGTCTGATGATCTTATTTTGGCCCTGCCTTAGCTGTAAAATCTTGGGCAAGTTACTTAACCTCTCCGTGTGCTTCAGTTTTTTTCATTTGCAACTTGGAAATGATAATAGTGATGCTTAGAGCAGTTTATCACATATAATATGTGCCATTTAAATGTTTGCTGTTGTATTGAATACAGTTACATAGAATCATAACCAAGTTCACCAGTCATTTATTTAGTGAAGATCTATATTTTGTACATTGATGATCATTATACCTAGAATTGGGCTGAGGATATAGTAGACATTCAATCAATATTTTTTGGTGGTGAGTGAATGAATAACGAATGTGCTGAGTGTCATAGACACAATGAAATAGGTCCTCATTCCTTTCTTCACAGACTGATTAGGAATATGAAAAGGTGGTAAGATGATAACTGAGTGGTGCATAACCACACTATTCATAAGTGTCCATTGTTGATGGACACTTAGGTGGCTTCTAGTTCTTGGCCATTGTGTATAACGCTGCTATGAACATGGAGGTACAAATATCTCTGCGAGACCCCGCTTTTGATTTTTTTGGATATATACCCAGAAGCGGGACTGCTGCATCATATGATAGTTCCATTTTAATTTAGTTCTATTTAAAATTTTTAATTTTTTGAGGGACTTCCATATTGTCTTCCGTGGCAGTTGCAACATTTTACAATCCATCCAACGGTGCTCAAGGGGAGTCATTAATTTTTCAGTTGACCTTCCCTTGTGAGAACATGAGTTAGATTTTTGTCCCTGGTGTTACCTATGTACTTCTTTATATGTATAAAAGGTGTGTCCCAGGTAGGAAAGTACTAAACCACAGTTTCATCTTTGTACACTTGTGAGGATTTCATATACCAAGGTGAATAGCAAAGAAAATGGCTGTCTATTTCTTTGGGTGAAACGTTTGTAATCAACTGTATGGATAATTAAAGTGAAGGCAATTTATTTTCTTTTGGATTCTCTGGACTCACTGTTCACATCCTAAATTCCCTGAGTAAGCAAATAATTCTCAGCCAATGATTCCTATTTCATGATTTAGGCTTTTCATTGTTTTTGGAACAGTTCTGTCTCTGTATTTGGCTTCTATTTAGACACACAGGGTGGGGCAAAAGTATGTTTATTGTTGTTTGCATGGAAAATAATACAATAATGAATAAATGATAATACAAGAAGAAACTCCATGTTTCACATACAACTGCAAACCTACTTTTGCCACCCCCCCGTACCCCATTGGGCTAACCACAAACAAATTGCTAAGTGAATTATACCTGCCTATGCTTTCTCTCTCAGACAAGTTAATCAGATGCGTGGACCTTACAATACAAGCAGATCAATCACTGTTGTTACGGATGGGCTATTGAACAGTCCCATATTATTCCAGAGAAACATCATTCAGGTTAGGAAAAAAATATATCATCTTAATGAAAAAGGAACAATGACTTCGTCCGCCCCTTCCCATTTTGGTGGGGGGGTGGAGAATGCACACCCACTATCTGATTGATTTAAATGATGTGGGTCTTTTTAAGTTAGTTAGATTTGTATAATTGTCGATGTAGCCCATGAAGCGGACAGCTGTTTAAAGTTGTCCCTGTAACAACTATAATGGGCTTCGGTAATTTTCTTAAATGGCTTGTGATTTGTATTTGATAATGAATCCTATGTATTTTGACACAAAAGTTAAAATTTTTAGTACCTCAAATTTTTTCCCCATCAAAATGCAGAAAACAGATAGATATTAAAGTCCTCCAGCTAACCGATAACATGACCGTGACTACAGTTGATGCAACATGGCAATGACACTGAAGTGCTATATGTGGTAGAAGTGAACCTGGTTGAGGAAGACTAAGGCGATGAAAGGTACAAATTAGGGTGACTATCTGAGTTTTATTTTAAGTTTTACTTTGATTAAAAATATTATCAGAGAAAACAGATTACACTGTGGTTCCTTTCCATATCAAACTGGGGTTTAGATAAGGAGTAGGTAGAATAGGTCAAGAGTGGGGATTCTGGAGTCAGAGCGTTTGATGCCAGTCCAGCCTCTGCCACTTACTAGCTGTGTGACACTGGGAGAGCAGCTTAAGCCTCTGATACTTATCTGTAAACTACAGCTAACGCTGGTGGTTGTGGCATTTAAATAAGTTAACGTATGTAACTTGCTAGCACAATGTTTCCTATGGAAGAAATGCTTTGTAAGATTTCGCTATTGATTTTCTAACACCAGCCATGCATTCGTAGGTTGTTCTACATTCTTCGTATTATTCTAGACATCAGTGTCCTCTGCCAAAATATATTTTTCTTTGTACTGAATGGTTTTTAAAATTTGGACTAATCAAAGGTCTAAAATCCCCTTTCCTTTTAGTCAATTAATAGCACATAAATTGAAAGGAGGATGGATGGAACATTTTGTACCTCAAAAGCTCTTAGGTTGTGAATGCGCAGGGAACACCAGGAGATTTGGTGAGTGAGTCACAGACATATTCTGGGTGACTGGAAGAATCTGTAATGAATGAATCATTGACTAGGCAGATGGGCTGTGGGAGGCAACCCCCTCGTACATTTTTTTCTTTTACTACAGAAAGATTTCTGAGAGGTGAATACCCAGACCATTATTCATGACTATAGACTTTCTTTCATTTTTAAAGTAATGGATGTGTTTCTTTTCTGTGTGTTTTCATATATGTTATCTCATTTGCTCTTCATAGCTGTAATGTTTGTGATAGTACTCTTAAAGCTCTTATTTTTACAGCTTTATTGAGATACATTTCAATAACATAAAACCCACCCTTTTAAAGCATACAGTTCAGGGGTTTTTAGTATGCACACAGAGCTAGGGAACCACTACTGCAGTCTAAGTTTGGAACGTTCTCGACTTCATTTTGTCTCTGCCGAGTCCTGCTCTGGGCATTTTTATAAATGGAACAACACAATATCCAGTCTTCTGTGCCTGGTTTACATCTCTTACCATAATGTTTTCAAGTTTCATCCAAGCTGTAATCAATACTTCATTCTTTTTATTCCCGAATAATATTCCATTATATGGATATAGCATATTTTGCTTTTTTTGTTCATCAGTTGATGAACATTTGGGTTTCTGCTTTTAGGCTATTATAAGTAATACTGATATAAATTTGTGTACAAGTTTTTGGGTGATCCTATGTTTCTGGCATATACCTAAGAATGGAATTGATGAGGTAGTTACGTGGTAACTCTACGTTTAGCATTTTGAGGACTTGCCAGATGGTTGCACAAACTGATAGTCCTACTAGCAATGGATGAAGGCTTCAATTTCTCCATGTTCTTGCTAACACTTATTATTTTTTGCTTTTGCTTTTAAATTTTAGCCATCACAATGGGTATGAAGTGATAAAACTATTCTTTAATTGAAAAAAGTAACATATAGAACAGGGGTCCCCAACCTCGGGGCTGCAGATTGGTACCAACCCGTGGCCTGTTAGGAACGCCGCCCGCACCCCCACCCCCCAGGACCACACAGCAGGAGGTGAGCAGTGGGCAAATCACTGAGCGAAGCTTTACCACCTGAGCTCCTCCGCCTTCTGACGCTCTCCCCTGCACCTCCCCTCGGTCTGCGGAAAAATTGTCTTCCATGAAACTGGTCCTTGGTGCCAAAAACGTTGGGGCCTGCTGAAATACAAGCACAATTTGAAGAGTACAGAAATACTGTTCAGGTCCAAACTGCTTTCCAGAATTATAATTTTTTCTATAGTCCTCCAAAATTGTCTATGCACATACTATATAGATCCTTAGATACATAATGAAAATACATTTAAGAGTATACTCCTTTTCATTGTTCTTTTTCACTTAATAAGACCTCTTACAGAGATTTCTACAGAGGGGTGCTTTGATCTGCCTCATTCTTCTCAGCAGAGCACTCCTTTGTGAGGACATACCATAATTCATGTCAACAGTTTTACTATTCAAGGGCATTGTGGTTGTTTCCGGTTTCTGTCCTGCGACCAGTGATGCTCCTGTGCACATCCTTGTGCAATTGTCTTTGAGTGCCTGTGTGAGGACAGTCACAGGAAAATACATTATGCTGCTTTACGCTCCCACCAGTGGGGAATGAAAGTGACTCTTAGACCACAGTCCCTCTGACCTAACATTGTGTGTTACCAGGCTTTCCCACCTTGGCCAATGTGATAGGTGAAAAATAGTTTAGCGGAAGTGACTTTGCCCTATAAGGAATGAATCAATGTATGTTATTATAAAGTGTGAATGTCAATTTCCCAACTGCGTTGAACTCCAGATAATATGGTTGAAGTTTCCAAATTTCTGAAATGAATTCAGTTGCAGAGATTATCTCTAAATTTGCCTTAATAATTAGTGTAGCCATATGCTAATTAAAAAAAGTTTCAGGGTAGGATTGAGGGTGAGAGGGGTGGGGAAAGTGGTGATGGGAAAATGGAGACAACTATACTTGAACAACAATTAAAAAAATGTATCTATAAAAATAAGAAAAGCTTATTGGCCAATCTATCTATTCACCTGACATTTATTCAGCAGTTACTATATGCCAGGCAAACTTTAAGTGCTAGAGAAAGGAAGGATAAATAAGAAACCGATTGCTTGCAAGCTAGACCTTGTTAGTAAGGGAGACACATGTAAACTGATAAGCATAACGTGCATGAAATAGAATCATGTACAACAAGCCATGTGTATTTTTCGGCCACAGGCTAAGCTACTGTTACCATCCCCTGCCCCAACCACCTCCAGTGCTGGGGAGATTGCTTTTGAAAAAAGACAAAAAAGCTTGTGGAAAGGGGCAAAGAGTAAGTCATTTCTTTGTAAAGCAAGCAATGTGGAAGTTGTGCACATGACTTCTCAAAATCCACCTGAAAACCACTTCTAGTTGCAAGGCAAGCTGGGGAGATAAAGTCTGACCGGTGACCACATTACTCTGGAGGAAGGGAGGATGGGTCTGTGAGGCGACAGAGGGGCAGCTAGTGTTTTTAACTCTATGTGGGAAAAAACAACTGCTAGACAGTTCCCTGCCAACACAAAGCTGACAGTCTCATTACGAAACAAGTCACAGACTCCAAGCGATTAATGAATGAGATTATTCTGTATGAAACCTTAAGGTGACATAATAAATATGATTTACATGATCATATAATAACTACTATGAAATAGGATTTATGTAAAATGGTAATTGTCTGGTATGGATGCTTAAATATAAAAGGAGCAAGACAAGGAGAGATGAGTATGAATTGGTGTCATTAAAGAAAGACCCTTAAGAGACATTTGATTTGTGTCACGTAAACTAATTCCTACTGTGGGAGGTACTTCCTCAGACCTTATATATTTTTTAACATAGAGTCATTTTTTTAGAGTCATGGATTTTATATATTCAAAACTCTCCTCAATGAAAAACACAGCTGTCTTTCTTTATATCTACATTTATTAGGAATTATATTTTTCTTTATGTACATTTCCGAGCATAATTTTTCCTACAGTAAGTTTTCTAGGAAGCAGAAGTTACCCACGTAACTGTTCCTTGTAGTCGGTACTGTTTAGAGCTCTCAGCAGGGCAGCCTGGCCTTTGATGGAGAGTCCGTGGCTAAGAGTTCATAGAGCATAGTTAGTGGGACAGTGGGCAGGGAGGAGGTGTGCCGTTTGGTTTCTTCTTCCCACACCCTTCCCAGATTTGGGTCCATGTGTCCTGATAACAGTGATGACCAAGGAGCTTTCGGTGGACTGCCCTACTTCCAGGTAGGGCTTACAAAAGGGATATTTTGTAAGTTTCTTTTAGAACCAGCTGGAGAATGTCTCTGATGAAGAACACTGCCCAGGTTTCCACCGAAAAAGCTTTAAGTGATCAGGTACGATTTTATGAGCTTTCTAAAACGGCTCTCCCAGAATGAGACACAGTCCTCTGATTTTCTTGAAGCAGTCTCTTCTTTTGGAATGCTAACCCTAAAACAAGACCCTTTCAGACATGTTTATTATTTTGGCATCAAATGTGCAATTTCTGAAGATACGGGATTTGCGAAGTCATTGCCAAGCAGGTTAGCTTTGTTCTGGAAATCAGCTCTAATTTTATGACAATGATTTAAACAAAAACACACACCATTCTGTCAAGTAGAAAGCAAAGGTCAGAGTTCAGACTGTTCATCCAGCTTCTACAAGCTTTGTTCCAAGAGCCCAAGATTTATTTGAGGAGAAACATGGAAAACTAACCGAGGTAGAGAAAAAAATTGCTTTTACACGAGTAAGAACAGAAGATCATGTGGAACTACAGTCTAAACAGCGCGCATGGTCTCAGCACCAGTCCTCAGAACTTAGCCTTCAGTAGACCATTTCGGTCTCTCAGGAAGCATGATAATCTGTTAGGTAACACCATTAGTGGGCTCAATCTTTGGCTGACCCTGACTTTGCTACATGACCCTGGACAAGTTTTCCTGAAACAGGTAACATTAACTTCTTTAGGGGAAAGGACAACAGTATACTATTACAATGTTATTTTCAACATACAGTATTTATTTTAAAGTGTTTTCAGCAGTTTTTTTCTTTGAACATTTGGTACCCTTTTCCTGAAAGTGTTTTACATTCAGAAAATATGTTTGAAAATATGTTAGGGGAAGGATGTCCACGGGGATTTCCTGTGGGTCATGATCCATGGGGTCTGAGCTGTGAAGTAGGAGGGAGCACATGCCAATTTGTATCATGTTTCCATACATTCGGTCATAATAGTATGGCCAGGGAACTCATTCCTTGAGAGTTAAAATTTGATTATTTTAAAGTTACTACTTCTGGGTTTTTCTCTGTTCACTTATTTTCAATAATTCCCTTCCAATAACCCAACTTAGATCCAGAGAATGTGCCTAGTGCTGACGAAAAGACACAAGAGTCTTGAACTGTGAATGGGAACAGTGATGTCCAAAGGACATTTTTGTCAGACCTTGAATATTTTATGAAATGATTGTTGGGGAGTATTGGTAGAATGTACTGAAGCTGTAAATTTAGGAAAAAAGAGTGCAAAGAGTTAATATTCAAACCGGGAGACTCACCTGGTACGTTTTACTTACCTGGTAAAATGGGATCCAATTTAAACAAAGTAATTTTAGTTTCCTTAGGACAAACATCCTGCATAAACACAAATGATGATATAAGACACAGATATAACTCAGTTCACAATATTTTCCCAAATGACAGTCCACCAGGCAGTTGGAATGGCACACTGGAAAGAAGATAATTGAGAATGTGCTAATTGCTATTTTCATTCTTAGCGCACTCTGCATGGTGTGGGGCTTGAAACAACATATTTTAATAGAAAGATATTACCCTGAAGTAATATTATAGTGAGAATATTTAGTATGCATTAGGAGATCTGCCTTTTCTTGCAGTGATCTTGCAGGGGGCTCTTTAAGGTTTCTGTCTCTATGCATTTAAGACAAGGGGTGGGCACTGCATTTTTTGTAGGCACATTTGGCAGACGTGTAGCTGTGGTAAGGAGAGGGGTGCAGTTATGTGTGCCCTGTGATTAGTGAGACAGCACTACAACAACAGTAGCTTTTAGCAGCCACCAGGTTTGTAAAAGCAGCCACGGCCAATTAGCAGTAAGTGCCGTGTACCTGCAAGTTACTAAGAATTCAACCTCTTTTGAGGCCAAATCTTAATGTAGCTTTAAAAAAGAAACCAAAAATTTTGTACTCTGGGGGAATAAAGGAAAAATTAGCAATGGCAAAGTGGAAGAACTCTGAGATGTAGTATTAATATTGATTTAGATATACAGGGAAATGTGCAGTCAGTGACATTTTAGAAACTGCACTATTTTAAAATACTATTTTCTCACCATTTACTTCTGAATTTTTAATGTCATATTAATACTACAGTTATTTTCTAAGAAACGTGTATTATTGTAACAGGTTACCTATGTATTTTCCATGGTTTCCTGCAAAACTTTTTTTCACCTGGATAAGAAAAACAGCAGCTAAGAAATAAAAGAATAATACTTTGCATTAAGAACAAAGGAAAAAAGATAACATTTCCAAATTGCAAAGACAGAGGAAAAAAGGTTCAACTTCTTTTCAAGGTGCCAAATTCACTGTAATGGAAAGGACAACAGTATACTATTACAATGTTATTTTCAACATACAGTATTTATTTTAAAGTGTTTTCAGCAGTTTTTTTCTTTGAACATTTGGTACCCTTTTCCTGAAAGTGTTTTACATTCAGAAAATATGTTTGAGCATTCTGGACAGCATAATGTGTCTTCCTTGTGTTTTACTACTTTTTCTATTTTCATAGATACTAGATGATAAAGACTTCTGTTGAGTTCAGAATTTTCCGGATCTACTAGTTGCTAATACAACTAATAGGTTAATAAAATAATGAATTCATTGCAACTGGAGGGTGTACCATTCCTTGATTCTCAGTCATAATTCTTTTAAAAGTATCAAGAACACCAATATCATTAAACCTAATGTAGAACATATTACAACTTTGAGTTGCTGATCATATTCTGAGATTCTATAGTTAATAAAAGAGAAGTAGTAAAGTTGCAGTTTTTCAGACAAGAAAAAATTCATAGACACAGTCAACAGTATGGTGGTTACAAGAGTGAATGGGGCGTGGGGGTCAGTAAAGGGTAAAGGGGGCCAAAGACATGGTGACGGAAGGTACTCTGACCTTGGGCGGTGGGCACACAATGCGATACACAGATCGCGGACCAGAGAACTGTACACTTGAGACCTGTGTAGTCTTATTAACCACTGTTGCCTCATTATATTTTATTAAAAATTGCAGTTTTTAACCTACTCATTAACTATGGGGCCTTCTCAATGGCTAATATGCTTTAAAGGTAGGATTGTGGTATCATGGCAAGAAGATTCCACAAATCAGCACTGCTTTGGTTTGTGCTGCCAATTGTTGAAAATTAGCAATTTCTATACACGCAAACCAGTTTGGAAAAATTATCCAAATGGGAAGTTATTTGAAAAATTGGTTATTTGATAGAATTTGAAAAGGGTTGATCCTCAGCCAGTATCATCAGTTGAGGTATACGGATATCACCACAGTGTTTATTTATTAAATATTTGAAATTATTTAGGTGACAATTTGGTCAGACTTTATCGACATGGACTTTCTAAATCCTGCAGTTTCTGGTTTAACCTGCTTTGTGAAAAATAAGGGAAGTACGTGGTCAGTTAATCCTTCTGCTGCTTCTTCCTTCTCTTCTTAACCATCTTTGTCGCCGCTTGCCTTCCTTTCTTCTTGGTGGTCTCTAGTTAGAATCCGTCATGTTCTGTGGGTGGCATCGAGTCTGCTGCATTAGGAGTAAGAAGGGTTTTATCATGCTCAAGATCGGATTGGTAGTGATAATGCAGAGTGAGGATCTGGAGAAAAGTCAGGGGTTGCAAGAGGATGAGAAAAGGGAGAGACTGGAGTTGCTCACACAAACAGAGAAAACCTTTAGAATTAGCAAGAAGAAGAGAAAACATGGAAAACAAAAACTCAAATCAAGATAGTCAAAAGAAATATGTATTTTTGCATTCCAGCTATGACTTGGAAAAGAACAAAACTTTGCTTTTAATTAAGAAAGTATATCATCTGTAAGTTCCTAAGTCTAGAAAGCAAAAAATATCTGGACCTCACATGAAATTAAACCTCCATTATAAGCTAAGATATGTTACTATTAAGTTTGACTGTCATTGGAAAGAAAATAAAACTCTCTTTCCGAAGTAATATTTATAAAACAACAGACAACTGAAGAAGATAATTCCTCCTCATCCCCCCAAGATCTAATTATTTAACTAAAAACTAGATTGATTTCTTTTGCTCAGGCTAGTGGCCATATTATAGCAGCAGACAGTCCTCATTGACCTTACTTGGGATAATTGCTAAATACAATGTAAGTCCTCAGTCCTTATTTTATTTGACCTGCCTGCCACATTTGACCCAGTCGATCACTCCCTTTATCTTGAGACTTCCCTGCACTTACAATGTTCTCCATTCTCCCAGGTTGCCTCCATTGGCCGTTCTTTCTCAATCTTTTTTGCTGAGTGCTCTTATTTCTACAAGCTCCCGAAGGTGAAGCTTCCAGGTTCCTGTCCTTGGGCTTCTTCTCTCTTTTTCTCCATCACATCTGTTGACATGGCTTTAAATACCATCTGTCACTCTGCCCTTGAATTCTAGCCTTGTCCATCTAACCCCCACCCCCACCATGATATCTCCACTTGGATGTCTAGGAGGTTTCTCAAACTTAACGTGTCTGAAAACTAATTCCTAATCACCCCTCTAAGCCTACTCATCTCACAATATGCCCCATCTTGATTTATGGCAAATTCTTCCAATTCTCGTGCCAAATACCATGGAGTACGTCTTAACTCCTTTCTTTCATACTGCCAACCTAAACACGAGCGTACCCTCTTGGCTTTAGGATAAAAGTACACCTGGACTTTAACCACTTCCTACCACTGTCATCCCTGCAGCCCTGGTCCCAGCCGCCACCATTTCTTGCCTGGACTTATATCAGCTTTGTTACAGGTTTTCCTGCTTCTGCTTTTCCTGTTCGTAAGTCGTCAGCTCTCTCCTTTAAAATGGAAATCGTAATGTTATGACTGTTCAAAGCCTCCCTGAAACCTGCACTTATGCGTCGATTTCCGCCCTTCCTTACCTCTTTAACTTACTGCCCATTTTTACTCATCCCGCTTGAGGCACACTATCCAGATTTCACTTGGGGTGAGGCCTTCCTGAGTATCCTGTTTAAAACTGCAACCCTTTGTATCCCCTCCTTGCCGGTACCGCACTCCCTTCTTGACAGTGTGGTTTTCTCTGTATCACCTTCTAACCTACTGTGTCCTTTACGGAGTTATTTTTCTGTCTCCCTACACGGGAACATAAGTTCTGCAAGGGCAGCCTTCTTTGTTTTGTCCCTTGTTGGATCCCCAGGACTTAGAACAGAGTCTGGCACATAGTAGGCATTCAATTAATGTGTTTTGAGTGAATTGAGAATAATACATTATGATTGGTATATCATAATTCATTTACAGCATATTGTTCCTTGATTAAATGAGAAGCACATGTGTGTGGTGGGGGGAGAAGCTGCAGAGAAGCCATACTTGGCATTAGGTTGGGAGTTTACATTGAAATGACCTAACCTACCTGCTTGGTGGGTCCCTTATCCCCTCCTGAGTCACATCAAAACCACTTTTCAGCGTCCCTTTTCCTGGTGCTGAGGTTATTTTACTATTCCATTAAAAACCATTTAAAACACAAAATCAAGGCTGTATTGCTTTAACTCTGACCTTAGAAGACTCTCAGTTTTATAACTGTTTAGAGAAAATGTGGAAAGGCTGAATATGTTTGCTGGCCTCAATCTTTTTATTACTCATCTCTATAAAGAGGCTTTTAGGGACATATTAAAAGTTTCCATCTCTCTTATCTCTTGCCTTCCTTCTCATCTTCCTTCGTTGCACCCCAAATGGTTGAAAGCAGGACCCTGAAAGTCTGGAGGAGCTGTGTTGCTGCCAGAGCAGACGGGGATAGCGCTGGCCTAGAACCTTGGCTCTTGCCCCCAGAAATGCTGCTCAAATTACTGCTGTCTAACGGGGTGAGCTCATGCGTGTTCGCTGTCACTGAGGACTCATTAAGCTGTTGTTTCCCCCAGAAGTAGAAGTCCTCGCTTGGATGCGTTACTTGTTTGTGACTTCTCCCATGTGTTTCTTTGTGTCTGACTGGAACTAGGTGAGAACTTTGATTCTGGGAGCAGGTAGCCACAACCAAGGGGGGTGGGGAGGAAGAGAATGAGACAATGGAGTGTGGTTGGTGTGTTAAACTGAGAACGCAGGTAGTTTTTTAGACAAACCGAAAGCCAGTAATGATTTCATCCATTTCCTGTAATAAGGCAATGAATGATCTGACCTTGAGGAAGCTATTCAAGTATGCTTCCAAACAGAGGCCATTTCTAAGGCTAGATGTAGCATGGTATTTACCTTGGTCTGTGTTCTGAAAGACAGTAGTTTATAAAGTATAAGGTAGCTTGTAAAATCTTAAGAATATAAAGCTTTATAAAATCTCCAAAATCTCCGGCAGTTTTGAAGTTCGATGTTCGTGCCATATGAATTCTTTGTAGGTTTATGTCCTGGCTGTTTAGCCTTTAGAGACACCTACCTGATAGAAATTCATCAGGAATTTTTGTGTAATTTTGTTAATTATGAAATTTTTTTCTTTAAAGAACAAGCTAGCGAAATAGATAGTAAGCAGCAAGCTAATATTATTGTAGATGCCACAGAGGAGAACTCCTTTCAACAATGGAGCTTAAAATACACTTAACTCTTCATTTCTATTTCATTCATTTATTTAGCAGTTTTCAACCAATTTGTGATTCATAAATTTTTCTGTAATACTTCCACAGAACCAACAACAATGATATGTTTAGAATCATAGCACATCAGCATATTTGAGCTCCAGGGGACTTTAGAGAACACCTAACCCAATCTTTATTTCACAGACAAGAAAATGACAGTGGGCAGGTCTTCTGCTGAATGGCTGGTAGAGTTGGGTATCAAAAGCTATTCTCATCATTAAAATCACAAATACGTTATTTCTTTAAAAGAAGAAATACTATGAAGTTGTTTTTCAAAGTAACCTATCTGTATTTTTTGATCATATGGAAAAATAAAAACTATTATAAGCTTTGAAGTAATCCAAAAACACAAAAAGCAATCTTAGCAGGACCTATTCCATGGTTTACGGAGCTCAAAATAAAACCAGAATATTCCTGTGATTTCCATTGCCTAAGACAACAAGGTTCTGCTAATGTATTTAAAACTGTGTTTATAAGTTGAATTGTTTTTACTGTATTTAAATGTGCAAATACTTTAAGCTCCATTAGTGTTTCCTGGGCACACCGGCCACAGCATACTATGGGGCTTGCGTTTGAGGTCACGGCCTGGTGGCTGATATCCAGGGGAACGTTTTCGTTTTTGATACAAATGGCGCAGTGGAATGATCCCACTTTGTAAATGTTTTTGATGATCTGATGCAGGTGGCGCACCCACGTAGGAGCAACCCTTGCTCAGGGGTCCCTCCTTCTAAAGGGCAGCTTCACTCCTCTGACCCTCAGGATGCCGGGTCCTTCTGGGAGCTTTCCTTATCAGAGGCAGAGAAGGTTGGTGGAAACCAGAAAGTTATAAAGTCAGTAAAAGCTTAATCAAATGCATCTGAATCTGTGCTGCAGATTAAGCTAAGTACAGTTTACTAAACGCTTTAGCTGAAGCTTCCACACACCTGTATGAAGGAGGTGTGAGCAGGGATCCCCGTGCCCTGTGAAATCTAGGTTAAGATGGGCACACCCCTCCATTTGTGATGACCGGTTTCCCTATCCCAGGAGACCTGTGTCTTTGGGGCTGTCTTTGGCTGTCAGCTCTTTCTTCCTGAATTAATTCCATGTGGTCCCTTTTACTCCCATGAAGGTCATGTCCATGTTTCATACTGAGTGAATTTAGAGGTGGGATTTCTTCTCTTTCTTTGATATTCACAAATGACCACCCAGAAAAACTCTTGTAGTTACTGGGAGGTTCTAAGGAGGAATAAAGAGTTTACAGCACAACAAAAAAGAACCTGGAAATAGAAAATTTAATATCCCTCTTCTTAAAAATCTATTGTCCACCGCAGATTTCAACATGCTCGGTGTTTTCAACTCTCCTGTCTTATTTTCTCCGTATTCTTATCTTGAGAACGATCCCACCCTCTATAGCATTGTTTTTGTTATTGTTGCCTTGTGCAGAATGTTTCAGTTCATCCTTTGTTTATTCCCTATTTCCTGGTCTTGCTTGAGTCTAAAACAAAACAAAACCAAAAACGAAAACTCGAAACAACCCAATGTGCCATTGAGTTACTTTTCTGAAATTTCCCTCCTGCTGCAAGGTGCCATTTTATAAATAAACACATAAATAAGTGATTACACACACAAAACACACACACACTGAACTGAAAATAATATTCAGCTCTGATAACATCATGGTCCTCGTGTTAGTTAATTCTAGTCCTCTGTTAAGGATCGGTGAAATTTTAGCGCTCAGTGGCTACAGGGAACATGGTGTGCTGCATTTTAAATCTGGTTCCTCTTCTTTTAATTGCCCAACTTCTACATCTTCAGCCTTCTTTTGGATTTTGTTTACCTCAGATGAGCTTTTCCCTGGATATGGGGTATTCTACTAATCACAGAGACAATTTGTTTGCAGTTGCTTCAGGATCCCACATTGAAGTGTCTGCTGGCATCTACAGTTTTGGTGTGTAGTTCAAGCTACTTCTTTTTACAAGTTCTGTCCAGTTCCACTCAAATGAGGGAGGCGCAACTCTCTTAAGCACTTTCTATCCGCCCAGCAACATCTGCCTCTGAGCTGCCTGGCAGCAATGGGAATTCTGGCTGTTCTGTCTTTGGAGTGAAAGAAAACTCCACGTTGAGAGTTCCTTCATAAAGCCTCCAGCTATTACTAAAATACTATACCTGGTTACCCCCTGTTCTGACCTAATCAAGGTGGCCTCTCTTTGCAGCAACTGGGATTCTGCTATTGAATTTTTTCTTGCCCACTGTGCGGAGGCTGTATCTGTAGGGTGGGTCACTCCTAAAATGAGTGGGTGGTTAGAAATACACCCAAATGATTATTACTTAAATATCAGAATTAATCACCAACAAAAAGCCAGCTGTTATTTGCTCTTCCAGCAAATTAAACAGCATTTAATTAGAAATGTTAAGGCATTATTTTTTGTTGTTGTTGCAAAAACCCCCAGCTTTGAGGAGAGTGGAATATATTTATGGCAGGAAAAGAGTGGACTAATTTCTCCGTTTATGAGAAGGTAGCCAGAATATCAAGGTTAGTTTAAACGGAGGGGCAACAACTGAAGTGCATTGTAATTAGTATTTTATTGGCGATACATCTCTAAACACCAAACAATGTAACTCTGTTATATAATCTGTAGAATGGAGGCCTGGTATTGCTAGGGGTGGTGAATTAAATACACCTTTTTTCCTTGCTTTAGGAAAATGTTCATAACCCTAAGATGTTTATAAGCCACATGCTTTACCTGAAAAAATATGCGTTGTGACAAAAAACGTGTCAATGAAAATTATTTGGATCTCTGTTAAGGGAAAGATCTTAGAGTAGCAATGCTGACGTACCAGCAGATAAAGGGATATATTAATGGGCCTATTGTGATAAATGTGGAATTCCCTGATGAATTTCGTATTGTTTCTCCAGCTTGTTCCACCAATGCTCTCTTGAAAGAAGCTTCCCCTAGTGTCCTTCTAGGCCAGTAGCTGCCTCCAGACTCTTCTTCCTACCTTTGTACCTCCAACGACAATGCACTGCCTGCACATACCTATCCCATAGGTTCTGTGAGAACTGAATGTAAGCTATTGGTGGAACTGCTGGCTCTTTGAAAAGTGCTAGACAAATTAATGGAGGTGGTTATTATGATAAGGTGTTCAGAAAATATCGATGGATCCATTAAACTTTAATTTATAACCTCTTAAAAGATACAAACTCTTGTTGTGAGTTCCTGCCAGTATATTCTATTGGAAAATGTTTATGTATAAATTTATTTTGTGTGTCAATATATTTCACTGATTATCTCATAGATTTATGGCTCAGGGTGTTACTTTCTAGAAGAGATGTACACAGCACACTCTATGCCCTTATTGTTCTATTCCTGAAGAACGGTGCCTGAGCCAATGGTATTCAAAGGTTTTTTGTATACCTGCCTCTCCAAATCGCATCCAGCAACACATTAAAGAGATCATCCACCAGGATCAAGTGGGATTCCTCCCAGGATGCAAGGATGGTACAATATTTGCAAATCAATAAATGTAATATATCACATAAACACAAGGAAAGACAAAAATCACATGATCATATCAATAGATGTGGAAAAAGCATTTGATAATGTACAGCACCCATTTATGATAAAAACACTCAGCAAAGTGGGAGTAGAGGGAGCATACTTCATTATAATAAAGACCAGATACAAGAAACCTACAACAAACATCATACTCAATGGGCAAAAACTAAAAGCTTTCCCACTAAGATCAGGAACAAGACAAGGATATCCGCTTTCACCATTTCTATTGAACATAGTATTGGAAGTCCTAGCCAGAGCGATTAGACAAGAAAAAGAAATAAAAACTATCCAAACTGGAGAGGAGGAAGTAAAACTGTCACTGTTTTCAGATGACCTGATAGTGTACATAGAAAACCCTATAAACTCCACCGAAAAACTACTTGACCTAATAAGTGAAGTTGGCAAAACAGCAGGATACAAAGTCAGTATTCAGAAATTGAAGGCATTCTTATACACCAACAATGAAATATTAGAATCAGAAATCAGCAAAAAAAATCCCATTCACTATAGCAACAACAAAAAAATTAGGAATAAACCTAACCAAGGAAGTAAAAGACCCATACTCAGAAAACTACACAACACTAAAAAAGAAATTAAGAAAGATACAAATAAATGGAAACATATACCATGTTCGTGGATTGGAAAAGTTAACATCATCAAAATGTCCATACTACCCAAAGCAATTTATAGATTCAACACAATGCCTATTAAAATACCACTGACATATTTCATAAATGTAGAACAAACAATTCAAAAATTTATATGGAACCATAAATGACCCCGAATAGCCGCAGTAATTTTGAGAAAGAAGAACAAAGTCAGAGGGATCACAATAGCTGATATCAAACTATACTACAAAGCTACTGTAATCAAAACAGTCTGGTACTGGTATAAGAACAGACACATAGATCAATGGAACAGAATAGAGGGCCCAGAAATAAACCCATTTCTCTATGGTCAATTAAGATTCAACAAAGGAGGCAAAAGTATAAAATGGAGTAAAAATAGCCTCTTCAACAAAAGGTGTTGGGAGATCTGGACAGCTACAAGCAAAAAAATGAAACTTGACCACCAACTTACACCATACACAAAAATAAACTCAAGGTGGATAAAAGACTTAAATATAAGTTGCAAAACTATAAAAGTCCTAGAGGAGAACATAGGCAGGAAAATCTCAGATATTCCATGCAGCAATATTTTCACGGATATGTCCCCTAGATCAAGGTACATAAAGGAAAGAATAAATGAATGGGACTTCATCAAATTAAAAAGGTTCTGCATGGCTAAAAAAAAAATCAGCAAAATAAAAAGGAAACCAATCATATGGAAAAATATATTTGCCAATGATACTTCAGACAAGAGTTTGATCTCCAAAATATATAAAGAACTCACACAACTCCACTCTAGGAAGACAAACAACTCAATTAGGAAATGGGCAAAGGACCTGAACAGACACTTCTCCAAGGAGGACATACACAGGGCCCAGGGACATGTGAAAGGATTCTCAGCATCACTAGCCATCAGAGAGATGGAAATTAAAACCACAATGAGATACCACTTCACACCAGCCAGAATGGCCATCATAAACAAATCAACAAACAACAAGTGCTGGCAAGGTTGTGGAGAAAAGGGAATCCTAGTACACCGTTGGTGGGAATGTAGACTGGTGCAGCCACTGTGGAAAACAGTATGGAATTAACTCAGAAAACTAAAAATGGAACTACCTTTTGACCCAGTGATTCCACTTCTGGGATTATACCCTAAGAATCTGGAAACACCAATTCAAAAGAACCTATGCATCCAATGCTCATAGCAGCACAATTTACAATAGCCAAGAATTGGAAGCAACCTAAGTGCCCAACAAGAAATGAGTGGATCAAAAAACTGGTACATCTACACGCTGGAATACTATGCAGCAGAAGGGAAGAAGGAGCTCCTACCATTGGTGACAGAATAGATGGATCTGGAGAGCATTATGCTAAGTGACATAAGCCAGATGATAAAAGACAAATACCATATGATTTCATCTATAAGTGGAGACTAATCAACAGAACAAACAGGCAAGCTAAATGTAACTGGAGGCATTGAAGTGGAGAACAAACTGACAGTGAACAGAGGAGCAGGGGTAGGGAAAGATGGGGGGAAACGGGAAGGGTGGTCAAGGAACATATATGGGGGACTCATGGGCAACGTCAAGGGGGGTGGGGTCGAGGGTGAGGGGAGGGGGAGTGTTGGGGGTAAATGGACAAAACTGTACTTGAACAACAATAAAAAATTTTTAAATAAATCTGGCCTTCTACCATTTTCCCCACAGCTAATTATTTATCACATAGAACTGCAGGTAAAAAGTACAAAGCATTAAACAGCAATATCTAGGTGGTAGTTACTTAGGTATCCTTTCAGTTTTCTTTTTATCCTTATATATAGTTCATGTATTTTTTTGGTGTGTATTAAATAATTAGAAAAAGAAAATAACCATTCTTATGTAGTACTTTAAAGTAGTAAAAGCTATCATAAATGGAAATGAAAACTTGGACATACACTTTAGACTCTGTCTTTCATTCATATTCCTAAACTCTTTCTTAGACAATGAGATTCATGGGTTCTGTGGCATATTTCCATTTCATTTCTGGCCAAAGAGATAGATGTTCATGTCTGTCTTCTCTGCTTCTCTACTCTTCAGCTCTATGATCTTGAGCAATTTCTGTGCCCCAGTTTCCTCATCTTTAAAACAGGAGAAACATAAAACATAGCCCTTTAGGGTTCTTGAAGTGATTACACATGTTAGTTAATGCAAAATGGTACTCCTGGAGCAGTAAGCCCTCAATAAATGCTAACTATTATCATAAATATTTTATTTCCAGCCCTACTACTGATGAGTCATGTGGCTTTGAGCAGTTAGTTAAACTAGATCAGCGGTTCTCAGACTGATGTGCACATCAGAATTGTTTGGAGGGCAAGTTGAAACACCAGCTTCTGGGTCCAACCCTTAGAATTTCTCATACAGCAGACCTAGGACGGGGTCCAACAATGTGCACTCCTAAGAAGTTCCCAGGTGCTGGGGCTGCTGTCCTGGAGACCATGCTTTGAGAATTCTCAGTTGACCCTAACAAAATGGTGGCTACCCTTTCATTTTAATTTTTTAATTTATTTATATTTAGAGACTTGTTTAGTATATTGTAAAGGAGTCTTAGCACTTATTTTTGAGCATTATGGTACAAGAAATTTTATGTGACAAATAATTACAAAGTGCAAGAACAGATACAAGGTGTTTCAGGCGCCACCCCTGTATAACGCACATCCTTATTTTTCCCCTCAAAGATTTGGGCAAAAAGTGCACATTATACACGGCACAATATGGAATTTCAGTGAGCACATGGAGGACGTCATTAACTTCAGTGAAGAAGACAGCCTGCTCTTTAGTGTTTGTCCGCTGGGGTGTACGCTTTGGAGCATCCTTCAGGGCATGTGTTGTGCCACTTGTAGCACAGCAGCATAGTGTGTACTGAACTAGTGCTTTGGACTTAACGGGCTTTCTTACAGATTAGCTTTGCTGATTTATTTGGTTATTGGAGAGTAGTGTGGGCATCTTGCTGTGCTTCCATGGCATTGCTATCACCTTGAAGTGGGGGTGAGTCTCCTTAAGTCCTAGCTCTTCCTTTTGCAAGTGCTATGACCTTGGATGAGTTCCTCACTTTTCTGTGCCCCAGGTGTCTCCGTAACACGGGGATTATAATAGCGTCTGCTCCATAGGGTTTTGAGAATGATACAGATAAAGTTATTTTACAAAATTAGCATTCAAAAATGACCATTACTAATCTTGTGTTTTACATATATTTTAAAATGTAGACCCTTTGAATATATCTCAATGTTATTTATGTATAAAGATACATACAGTTAAAAAATATAATAAAATATATGTTTAGAATATAGATACGTATACATTAATGCATTAAAATATTTAATGTGTGCTTAAATTTTTCTCCGTATTTCTAAAAGCAGTCCATTTCCTTATGTGTTACTTCATACTTACAAATCGCATTTATGTAATTCCCTAATAATAACCTCGGTAGCTCTTGGACAGCGAAGACCGCGTCTGATACTCTTTGCATAGTGCCCCAGCACTCTGAGAGCCACTTGTCACTCTCCCATAAGGAGAAACTTCTAGGTCCATGGGGTCCATGATTATTTTTTAAAGATTTTGTTTATTTATTTTTAGAGGAAAGGGAAAGGAGGGAGAAAGAGAGGGAAGAAACATCAATGTGAACGAGAAACGTTAATCAGTTGTCTCTCGCACAGGTCCCAACCATGGTCTGGACCCACAACCCAGGCAGGTGCCCTGACCAGGAATCAACCAGGGGTCTTTCGTTTTGTGGGATGAGACCCACCAACTGGGCACATCTTCCTTTATTGGTACAGTTTCTCGCCACCGTGCTGTATTCTTTAGTGGCCTAGACTTCCTTTCCCCCATGATGGAAAGAAATATACATCTTGAACCATCCCAGCACTCAAAGGCAAAAATTTCTACCTAGTGTAGAAAATAGAAGTGAGGGTTTTGTTGTTGTTGTTGCTGTTTTAAGTGGGTGTATCTGGTTTTGATTTTGTGTGTCTCTCTCCTGGCGGGGAGGGTGGGTGAAAGCGGGGATGGTGGCAGTCAAGGCTTAGTAACAGGATGGCGTTATCCTCTTTGTGGGAGAGGCTAAGAACAGTGAAAGGATTCTCCAAGGCTGGGAAACGCAGAGAGCCAGGCTTGAAAACAGTTTGTTGTTGGTTGTTGTGGCAGAAGAAGGTGTATTAGGTGGGAAAAGGCCAGTAAAATTCATCAGAGCTCAGGTGCCTTTCTAAGACACATGAAGGTTGCTTCCTTCATTCACTAACTTGTGATGAAGAGATAAAAATGAATGGCATGAGTTCGAACTTCAAGGAGCTCATAGTTGATGTCTCAGCCTGGAGGAGAGAGTGACGGATTTGGGGAGGAAATGATGCCTGAAAGGGTAGCGTAAGTCAGGCCAGTGAAGGGGCAGAAAGGAGAAAGGAGGCTCTGTGGGTAAAGGGAAAGAGACCAGTAGTTTCACCGAGACGCTGGCACGGGGCTTGCCGGAGCTGTGTCGTTTGCCCCTCTGTTACTCTGCTGTCAATGGTCAGACTGGCGAGGGGGTCACCAACCGTTCTGGTTTCCTGGAAGACAGGCATTGCGGTGCTAAAACCAGGGCGGCTGAACACCTTATTTTTGTACGGTATATGCCAGCTCAATTATGCTGCTTTGTTTTGTCTGAGTGGCAGAATATGTTAAAGCTGAGATATGGAAAAGCAGGAAGGGGAGGTAGATTTTCCACCTCCGGAATAAGACATCTGTGATAGAGCGGTGTTCATTCCTAGGGAGAAGTGCCTCTGCAGCTAGAGACAAAGGGAGGGACCACAGAGAGCGGCCTGTGCTCTGGGCTCATGGGGATGAAGGGCACTGGGTGACTGCTGCAGGTGGGGGCCTTGAAATACACAGGAACTGGGTGGAGTAAGTAGAGCCAGAGACAGACATTGGAATTTCTTTAAAAAACAGTGGCTCCTGCCATCAGTTCATCAACCATAATAGAGGCAAGCTGTAGTTACATTCATTAAAAGTAAAATCTTCGCCATTTTTAGATGTTTATCAGTCACAACAGTGATCATTGAAGACAATGAGATCACGTCCTTTAAAAATTGTGTTACATTAACTCATACAAGTATCAGTGTCTACTGTATGCTTTTTATTAGTCTTGGGGGTCAAATAGGACCTAAAACACTTAAATATAGCACTTCATGTAATTCTGGAGACACTTAACATATTTATATCTCTCTCTCTCTCTTTGGCCTTTAACTCAATTAGAACAGCACTGTGCAATGGAAATATAGTGTGAGTCACACGTGTCATTTAAAGTTTTCTGGTAACCACATTAAAAGGTAAAAAAGAAACCAATGAAATTAATCATAATATATTTTACTTAACATAATATATCCAAAATATCATAATTTCAAAACTATGATATAAAAATTATTAATGGGAACTATTTAATTCTTTTTGATTTCTATTAAGCTTTGGGAATTCTGTGTGTATTTTTCACTTACAGCACATTTTAATTCAGATACTAAATGTCATCAGAAATATTTGATCTGTACCTAGATATATTAAAATTTACAGTTGAAAAAGTAGACTCATATACCTGAGTTGTTACAAACATACTTAGTTTTCCAATGACTGAATTGTGTCCGTCTTAAAAGTGAAATCAATTAAATTAATTAAAATTAAGCGAAATTAAAGAATACCCCATTCTTTAGTCACACTAGCCACATTTCAAGTGCTTGATAGCCACACACGGCCAGTGGCTGTCTTATTGGAGAACAAAGAAGTGGAATATACTTAGTGCAAGAATTTAAAAGTGGGCAAATTTATTACTTTCTTTTGTCATTCAATTACTATTTTTTTCTATTTACCAGACTATTGCTTTAAACCCTGAAAGACTCTCTCCATCTTTTTCGTAGGCATTAGTTCCATATGCTCCCTATAGATGGCAGCACTTCGCTCCTGCAACTGTCAGGGGCAGGAGTTGCTAGGGCTTGTTACCCAGATTCTGGAACTTTTCATAGAAACAGCCCAATTCTTTGGAAATTTGTTTGGTAGCATAGGTTGGAATCTTTTCAGCTCTGTCGTCATTCCTCATAGATGACTATTGATTATGAAAGCAATCTCTTAGCCTCTTATTTAGAAAATTGCACATTCCCCAGTTTGGGGTAAGTGAAAAGAATCTCTAAAATGAGAGGAGCAAGAGGAGCAATTAAAGGACTTTTAACAAAATGCCTTTATTTGCTCAGATCCACGTTTGGGAAATGGCAATTCCAAGTGCTATTTAATAAAACTTTTCAAAGTAAATGAGAAGTAGTTTTCTGTTTTACATACTATAGCGATGTTAATCTGTTTTTTCATCTTGCACCGGACTTTGTAACTGAATGTTGTAGAATGCTTCAGGGTTTCCACATTACTTTTACATATAAAACATGCATATTCAATATTGAAAGAACTTAATAAAATGTAACTAAAGTTATATATACTTATATAAAATTTGTGCTTTTACATTTTAAAGCACTCCCACCCCCTTCTGGTCCACATTGCATTTGTGACAAAGGAACATGCAACTAGGATGCGATACCAAGAGCAGTTGGAAACTTTCAAGTTGGGCTTCCTAAGGACCGATGTTCATCTTTGCAGAGCTCACAGGAACCCTCTCCTACGACACCCCAGCATATTGTGAAGTTTCCTGATTCTCTTTGATTGACATTTTAAAATCACAGGCCCCTTTTCCTGTAATTATCACTTAGCCTGTTTACCAAATAGAATATCAAATGTCAGTTTAAATTCTAATCATGATATTACTCATTTTGGTTTTATAGTTAAAATATTTTTACTAATTAACATAATAACTAACACCTGTGATTTAGACTCAACTACTTATAGGTTCTTTAGTGTACTCTTTAATTCTTATCTTAAACTCTAACATATTCATTGAAATGGTGGCGCACGGGAAGTTTGGGGAGAAAAAGACTAACTTAGTCAAATGACAGGCACATGGCAGAAGTTGTCCTTGGTTCTTTTGCATGTGTTTGCTTTTGTGATCTCCTTTAACCTGAAAAGCAATTTTTTATAGATAAGGATATCTAGTAAATAACAGATGTGGTTCAGAAAACCTACTGAAATAGTTTTGTTTATTATCTTTTTTTTTAGCAGGGACTAACACAGGAGGACTCACTCTATCTGATGATATCTGAGAAATTAAAATATGGTATCATTCATATCACTTCTTGTACCATATTTTATTGGTTCTTTTTTTATCCAGGTGATTCTTCTATGTGCTTCCATAACCATTGTTTTTCTTCTTTTTAAAAATGTTAAAGTTGCCCAAAGTTTAGCACTCGGCTTCTATTTTTAACTCCTTCTTCAGTGATCACACCCACTGCCACGACCTCAATTATTTTCCCATGCACGCACTTTCCAACTTTGTGACTCTGTTCCCTCTCTTAGTCAGAATACAGCTCTTCTTGAACAAATACCATCATAAATCTCTGGGACTTACTTTCTGCGTGGTTTTCCAGGTTGCTCCCTGCCAGATGGTGACTCAGGGGTCAACTCCCTGTATCTTAAACTTTGTCTTAGACCCCTTTAGCAGTCTAGTGATATCTTAGGACCTCATCTAAGAATAATGTTTCTATCTGTTTATTCATTTGTTGCTTTTTGTTTTATATTCCACATGAGTGAAATCGCATGGTCCTGTTCTTTTTCCATCTGACTTACTTCACTTAGCATGTTAGTTTCGAGGTCCATCGTTGTTGAAATGCAATATTTCATCTTCTTTTAATGACTGAGTACTATTCCATTATATATATGTACCATGTTTTCTTTATCCAATCATCTATTGAGGGATACTTAAGTTTTTTCTATGTCTTGGCTATTGTAAATAATGCTGCAATGAACATAGGGGTACATATATACTTTATGAATAAGTGTTTTTAATTAAAAATAGAATAACATTAAAAAATAATGTTTCTGAATGTTAAAAAGAAAAAATGTAGTGGCAGGTCTAATAACTAAAATCAAAGTTAATATCAAATTAGTCATAGTTAATCTATTTCAAGATACCAGAAACAAAGGAATCATAGTGTGATATGAAATATCTATGATTTCTGTTGATGACAAAGACACCCTTTGCTAATGCTATTGTCATTGTTGCCCACATTCATAAGTAAAGAAAATGCCAAGTCCAAATTAAAAGTTTGTAAAAGTGAAGATAGACTTTTTTCCCCCATCCATACTCATAAGACTCTCTGAATGCTATACACCTCAGTTCTAGTGTCACCACAATTACCAAGGTCTTCTGGAGCCCTTTACCAGATTTTGTGCCTGCAATTAACTGGTAGGGAAAAGCCTTGTAGGATACTAGGCGATATCTGGGGGCCAAACCAGGAAGGGGCATATATGACTTACAATTATAGTTTATGGGTTAGAATTAGTTGTGTGGTCCCTCTGAGAAAGAGGGCTAGGTGGGGACTGCATTCCAGGACCGCTCTCTGGGATGAAAAGAAAGTGTGGAGAGCATGGAGCATTAAGTGTTTCAGGCAAGAATGATCAATAGAGGCTAAAACTTGTAAGGGAAACTATGGGGAGAAGCAGGATATTTTTGCAGCCTCCAAGTACCTCCACACAAATGACTTCTTAACTGCAAAGGGAAAGTAGCAACGTTTTGGAGAGGAAGAAATCTAACAAGCACACGTTATCCAAATGACCAAAGGTAACATCACCAGTGATGGGACACATTTACGCTGTGCTTCCCGATATGATGCACAAAGAAGGAACAACATCGTTTCTGTGATGTTCCTGCCAAATATGTATAATCTGAATTTAGTCAAAAGAATACATCAGAAAAACCCAAACTGAGGGACGTTCTACCAAAATACCTGGTTAGAACTCTTCAGCACTTGTCAAGATCACAAACTGTTCCAGATTAAAAGAAGCTAGAACGATATAACAAGTAAATGAAAGTGTGACCATGGGCATTAGTAAGACAACTGGGAAACTCTGAATAAGGTCTGTAGGGGTAACAATATTGTACCTGTGTGAATTTGCTGGTTTGGTAAGAGTATTGTGGCTAAGTAAAATATATGACTTTGTTTGAAATACATACTGATGTTGGCAATTTATTCTCAAATGTCTCAGGAAAAAAGAATAGATAGGTAGAGAGAAAGATAGATAGATAATAGAATAATAGTAGATAGGTGATAGAATAATAAAGGGTGATAAAATGCTAACATTTGGAAAATTTAGGTAAAACATGTGTGAGAATGTTTTATATTTGCAATCTTTCCTTTAAGTCTTAAGTTATTTCAAAATAAAAAGAATTGTGAAGCCTGACTCACTTTAAAAGCGAGGAGGACGGTCCAAATTTTCATAAGCCTTGTGATTTCCTCTTTGTCAGAGGATCTTCTCTGGTGAAAAACCATGTCAGCCACTGGTATTCTAGTGAACATCAGAGTGTAAGTCTAGGAGCTTCTGAGCCATGTGGAAGGAACATCATTCTCCATATTTCGATCCACTTTCCTGATGAGCGTAATTTGGTGTGCTTTAATGCATGGGTGCTACCTGGTAGTTTGCACAACACCCCCGCAGCTTCTGGAACATTTTATTATCTTGATACCATCTTACATATTTAGGTAGATTTGAATGTCCAAATTTTCCATGGTTTCGCCAAGACTTCATCGGGAAATCTGTGCTTAGAAGTCTTCTTCTGTAGGGCATCTCTCCAAGAAGACTTTTTTGAACCACGGAAGAAAGATCTAATCAAACTCACTTATCAGCAAAAGCTTATAGTATCGAAAGGCAACGTCTGGGGATCTAAGGGAATATTCACTTTCATCTCTTGCCAAGGCACATTTCTTCCGGTCCTCAGTGTCCTCGGCACTGACTCAACATGCTTGACTCTACCACATGCGCATGTCCCTACACACATACCAGCTATACTGTGGTAATGAGGAAGTTAAAGTGGAGTAGAGGTTCCTATAATTTTAAACTATCGCTTGGTCACATTTAAGCATCCTTTGGATAGCATTCTGGTGGCCATACTTGGGGAGACAATTCACTTTTATTTGAGGTCCTCAGATGTTAGGTTTGCTGGAACCAGCCTATCATTTACCTTAGAAATCAGGTATTGCACACTGGTAAGAAAAAAAAACACTCTCCCAAACCAATGGACTTGATATATTTGTCAAACTGCACAGCGAATAAAATCTGGTTGAAGTTACCCTGAACACATGAAAGTTAGATCTGTATATAAATAATTTATCTGTTTAAAACATGAATTAAAATAAATATCAATGAAAAGTTTGGGACTCATCTCTCAGGTGTAATGCTGAAGACCATGTTTTAGCATACCTCCTATTTCTGGAGGAATTATAAAGCCATACATCTCTACTGATGACAAATTACTGAACTATCTACCCCTAACTGGGCTCCATATGTGAGAGCCAGTAATGTTTCAAAGATAAAAATGCAATCAGCCAATTACTGGCAATGTCAAAAATGTTCCAGGAAATTGTTTGATATACCAATAATGTAAAATGTATCTATAATAGTAACCCTCATATACATAAAATAAGTTTAACTTTAAATATCACTGAGTTAAAAAATTTTAATTTATGCAAAATTTTGCCATCTTAATCATTATCTATTTTTTATTTATTAATTTTGGTGTAGATCCCACTCCAGTCTGCTCATGAGTATTTATGTTTTACAGTTTTAAATGGAAAACATAATCTGCATTATGTATTTTGACTTATAATTCTATTATAAATCCTTTCAATATTTCTAGTGTTAATAATTAATAGCAATATACACATAATAGTCTATTATTAAATTTTGTGCCAGTATTCACCTAGTTGATTATCATTAGAATTTGAAATTTTTTCCTCCAATTTAAAAGATAATAACCTCCCCTCCTAAAAATATCAACATGCTTTTTTCTTCTATTGAACTATTTTCCAAGGATAAATTCCCAGGACTAAGACTACTATAGCTAAGAATATGCACAGACAGATAGACAGGTAGAGAGATGATGGATAGATAGAGATGTGTGTGTGTGTGTACTCTCACCGTGTATTATTTCCAAATATCTTTACCAGAGTATAGTTTGTCCACATAGCATTTATACTATTTTTACCATCAGCTTGCCTGATTTGAGCACGAAGCCCAATTTTTGTCAAACATAATTATGGAAACCAATAATGTGTTGTGGAGAGTAGTTTGGTTTTGAAGTTAGAGTTCCAGGTTCTTAGAGGTCCCATGGCCGTAGTCAGTTTGTTTAACCTTCATGATTTAATTTCCTTTTCTAAAATGTGATTAATGATATCCACCTCATGGAGTTTTTTTGTGGGTATGAAATTAAATTGTTTATAAAGCCCCCAAAAGGAACTGGTCGAATACATATTTGTTGAATAAGCAAAAATGTACAAATGTCCCTTCTTTCAATATCAACTTTCTCTACTCCTCATGCAGGGATAGTTCTCTCAGACTAAATAAATAGTAAGATCAAGTTTATCTTTAAATGTGAAACTTTCCCCTCAGGAACAGTAAAGACTGTGTAGTATTTTGAATATCCCTCCTAAAACCTGTATCAGTTCCTTTCTCAACAAATACCTTTTATGAGGGCATTATCAGGTAGGAGGTATTTTACCAGAAAACTGAAACTGGTTTGGGCATCTGAAAAATTGATGTCACATAACAGAGGTGGAATCCACAGTTGCTTGGTTCATTAGCTTAACGTTACTGAAGCCTCAGGCTCTGTCCAACTTTCTGCTCTGCCCCTTTCCACGTACCTGCTTGACTGTGAACTGAGTCACCTCACAGTACGAAAGTGCCTGCCACCAGCCTCTGGAATATGTCTTCTTGTTCACATCAGCAAAGGAACAGAGAAAAACTCTTCCTAAAAGCATGGAATCTGAGTAGCTTCTTTCCATTTAAGGGGTGTCCTCGAACCTACAGATGGGATTGGATTGATCAGGAGCTCTCTCTGAAGCTGGGAGTGGTGGTGGTGGTGGTTGTGGGGCCATGATTTAAATTGGGATTCCATTAAACTGAAGAAAATGGGTTTTCAGTTGACATGAGCAGTGTCCAGTGCAGGGCAAAGGTAGGTTTTGGACATATTGATCACTACTCGTCATATTACATGGAGTTTATCAACTTGAAAAAACAGTTTAGAAAACTTAAAGCTGTTTTCAATGCTCATTATCTTTTAATGACCTTTGATTTTTATCCAGAAATAAATTTTGATTCAGACTATTACCCTGATTTAGAGCTATTACTGATCCTTTGGATTTTGCATCACAATGTTACTATAAAATGAAGAATCAATGGGCTTGTGTATACATTCACCAAATATGTATTCATCTGCTATTATGGGCTATGCCTACAGTTAACTTCTAGTGATGCAATGGGCAAACAAGTCAAGGTCTTTAATATTGCAAACCTTATAATCTAGTAGACCAATAAATCCCTGTTTTCAATAATAGGGTGTACCGACTTCTTAAGTTTATACCTGGGAACCTCAGTATAACTGTCAGGCAAACAGCATATTTCATTTTATTATAGAAAATGGAAGACAAGCCTATTATTTGGTACCGATGTCAGAATTTACTTTTTCTTGACTAAAAGTTTTTCTAAGAGGTGGTTGAACTCTGGCACATTGCTATCAGAATGGACAACTCAGCAAAAATTTTGTAGACTTAAACTCTTGGTTTGGGGTGGACTTTCCCCAACATGTAAGTAGAAAATCCTAAACAGCTCAAGCCAACAGGTTAATTCATTTACCAGCACTTGTACTAATCATAGCCCTATCAGGCACAGTTCTGAACAAATACTGTTGCAGAGATATCATCCTTGTTTCTCCTGTGGATTGTCATAGTGGCAATTGAAGTTGTGAATAATGAAATGACGGGGAACACGTAGGATCTATAATTGATAAGCTTGGTGATTGACTGAATGGACAGTGCATTTCTAGTTTGAAAGTAATCGAATAGAGGGGTTCGTAGTAATGTAGAGACCACTAAAGGGGAAATAGGTTGGGATCGGCAGAAAGTGGATTCTGTGTTCAGTCTGAAACATACCAAGTTTGAGGTTTGTCTTATCCATGCCAGGCTGCTACGACAGACATTTCTTATGGTTCTGGAGGCTGGAAAGCATAAGATTAAGGTTCCAGAAGATTTGGTTCTTGGTGAGGCCCTCTTCCAGGCTTGCAGATAGCTTGCAGATGGCCACCATGTCTCATCTTTGATTTCACATGACCTCTTCTTTGTGTGCGTCCTCTTTTGTTTTTTAAAGATATTTTTAGAGAGAAGGGGAGAGAGAAAGAAAGAGAGATGTGTGAGAGAAACATTGATTGGTTGCCTGTCACATGCCCCCAACTGGGGACTTGACCCACCACCCAGGCATATGCCCTGACTGGGAATCGAACTGATGACCTTTTGGTTTGCAGGCCAGCACTCAACCCCCTGAGTGACACCAGCCAGGGCTGTGCTTCTTCTTCTTATAAGAGCGCTGATCTCTTATGACATAATCCAACTGTAAATGCTTCTATAGGGCCCCACCTCCTTATACCACCACATTGGGAAGTAAGATTCAACATACATATTTTCAGGGAACACAACATTCAGAACCATTAAAAAGGTCCCTGTATAATGCCCATGTGAAGATGTCACAGGGAAAATTAGATGTTTATGTCTACATCCCCATCGATGAATAAACTGCAGAGAAAATGATATTTTAAGACTTCTTTGAACAGCAAGAAAGGAAGCTCTTAATAAGACAAAATGGCATGAGGGTATCTGGAAATGTTTTAAGGAGAAGCACTGAAGATGACCGGGAGAGTTCAGGTTCTGGGAGCCCGAGTGAAGTCAGAGAGTGTGGGGACATAGGCACGATTACTGAGGTAAGAAGGAAATTCTTTGCCCCAGTGACCAGCTCAGATGGTTTGTGAGTCTCAATTATGTGGTGACATTCTGGTAGACTCAGGACAAGTCACTTCAGCATTATGCGCTTTAATTTTTATTTGTAAATAAGACAGTATTACACAATACTTGCTGCATTTTTCCAAGAGCTGAACTATGAATGTTAATGCAATCAATTAAAATTGAAAAACTCTTTTGCTTGGAAGAAACTTCATTATAAATATTTATTTACTTAGAATAAAATACTCTAGATATATTTATTATGCAGCATTAAAAATATAATCATCACTAACAAAACTAGGAATAATTTTGACTGTTTTATAAAACATCACAGTTATTAAATATGATTGACATATAACTAATATATAATTTACCTGTAATATTTAATTTAATATAGCTATAACAAAATATGATTGATAAAAGTAACCCAAAAAAGTTGAAATTAACCTCTCTAAAGAAGAATTCTAAAGCTGATCACTTCTTTCCAAGAGGTGAAGGTGATATGTGATTATATGTGTATGTACAAAGCAAGGAAGAATTAAGCCAATATAAAGAATCTTAGACAAAATGTTTTTAGTATAACTGATTAGTTATGTATGTAATTTTGCTATTATAAATCTGACTGAGTCCATTTTTTTACAAAGATTCTGTTACAACAGGAGACAAAAGAAGGTTGGAGAAATGAAGACACTTTCTAAAAATCACAGAACCTCAAATTAGATCTGGAGATGATTAATTTGATTATTTCCGTTGTGTCTGAGCAAAAAAGGAGGAAAATAAAAATGTTCAGAGAGAGGGAAGAAGTTTGAAAGGCAAATAGAAAAAAAAAAACACAATAGAGATACAAAGGAAATACGTAAGTCAGTAAGACGCCCCAGATATATATACGCCAGTAGCTTGGATGATACTAGAATTTTCTATGGAAATACTGTAAATCACTGAGAAGTAGTAGATAACTTACTTGCTTAAAATTTTCAGTTAATGTGTTTCAGCAGCGTTTTGTAGGTAACGGCTCTTACTCTCCACCTTATTATGGAGGCCGAGCTGTTTCTCTCTGTCCTGTTCTCCATCTGTGATATACTTTTTATTGCTCAAGAGCTATAGAATTGTGTCCATGCCTATTGTTGTCTGCCTGATGGGAATTCATGTAATTGAAAGCGTTTATCCTCTCTTAGTGGAAAAATTGGGCACTTGGAAGAAATGAAATCCCCCACCTTTGTCCACAGCACAGGAAATGCTGTTCACTCAGCTTTGTTCTAAAGTTTCCACTTTTCCCTGTCTAACCTGTTGAAAATTTAGTCCTGCACAAGAAAGGAAGCTGGAATTTCTTGTGGCAGATTATATGTCCACATTCATGTCGTTAAACCTTTGGTGACTATTTCATTACTGATCAAAAAATAAAATTGTATTCTTTCGAAAGAAGCATGGAATGGCACGAGTAGCGTTTGCAATATACTGTAGGGTGGAAAAAAAAGTGAGAGTGCAAATGTCAAATAAACCCTAGTTTTTGAACAAGCATCTGTGTAAGTAACCGTTAAGTGTGTATGTTTAGATATTTGCTTAATTGTGAATAGCGATTACCTCTGGGTAGTGAGATTAGGAAAAGTGAGGAGAAACTTTCACCTTTTACATTATACTTTTAACTTTATGTGTTTCTGTATTGTTGAAATTTTTAAAAAATGAGCAGCTGTTATTTATTTATTTATTTTTTACCTAAAACAAAAACAACTGACAAAACTACAGGGAGTAAGAAATTACTTGGAATGGAATATGTTTAAATAATTTGCTGCTACTCTTCTTGATTATTATTTTCTCTTGCTGAATCAAAACTCCCCTGCCTTTCTCTGGAGGTTGCTTTAAAAAGGAAGGGTAAAATTTTCTAATGAAATAAGCAGCTCAACCTTCCCACCTCCAACCTAAATTCCTCATTTTGGTTTTGTTAATAACAAATGCTACATGCAGATTTTTAAGGTAAAATCAAGGAATGTGGGTGGTCAGCAGGGCAGTATACACTGCCCTAGTCAATGGGAAACAATGGTTATGTAACAGTGGCTTTTTTCAAACTGGAGCAGGAAGGGGGGATTTGGAACAATAGGAAATGAAGTGCCGGTAGGGGTCTTCACTGTACTGGGCCCATTGACATGCACCCAAATGTCATGAAGGAGTGGCCCTTCGAATTCACGCACCAGCCTGAAACTTTCTGAACTCCTTTGATCCTTCCACAACATAATGAAAAAACAAGTTACCATTCACTTTTGTAACATCTTTCGCATCATATTACAAAGGGTAGGCTGGATTTTGTGTAGTCACAGGTATGTGCAAAAAAAAAAAATAAAGAGCTAGACTTGGGTCCCTCTTTAACTTTAATTTGTAAGGCAGGGTTCAGCAAACTATGTGGCAAATGCTCCAACTGCTTACCAAATAGACACTTAATTTTCAGGGGATTTATAGTAGAGGCCCTCTTTGGAGGAGCTTTGAGAGCAATGAAGCGAGAGACCCGAGAGGGCTTCGAGAGATGTGCTATATGATAACCTCTGCACTAGTGTGCAATTCGACACTGAGCCACGTCCACTAAAAATCTAGATTTGCAAATCAATGATCATACACTTTGAATTCTTATCATATGGGCAGTCTCAATAATGTGTATGCATAAATGCTCAATGACTGCTCGACGGGGCATTTACAACGATAAAAGCTCTGAGTGGTTGTAAAGTGGACAAATTGTAAAGCATTAGTGGCACTCTTCCTCTCATCAGCTCTTCTAAAATATCTACATTTTCATTCGACTGTAACTCAAATTGATTGCTTCTTGGATTATTAAACACCCCTTTCCTTCAGGCTCTTACAAATCTCTCTGTGAAGGGTTGGATTGTGAACCTCCAAAGGATGTGCTGAAGTGCTAACCCCCAATACCTAAGATGCAGCCCTGTTTGGATTTAGGCTCTGTACAGAGGTAATGGAGTTCAAATGAGGTCATTAGGATGGGCTCTCATCCAATATGACTGCTGTCCTTAGCAAAAGGGGAAATTTGGACACAGACATACACATGGGGAAAATGCCATGTGAAGATGAATTGCTGCAAGACGGTTAGACGATTGGTTTTTCCCTCTCTCTGAACATTTCTACTCTCTGGGCAGAGATTGGACGATGCTTCTGCAAGTCTAGGAACACCAAAGATTGCCAACAAAGCCCCAGAAAAATAAGAAGAGAGGCATGGATACGATTCCCGCTGAGAGCCCTCGAAAGGAACCAATTCTGCCTACACCTTAGTCTTAGACCCCTAGCCTCCGGAAATGTAGAACAATAAATTTCTGATGGTTATGCCACCAAGCTTGCGGTACTTTGTTATGGCAGCCCTAGCAAATGCATGCACTCTCTCCTCTGTGACTACACTAATGTTCTGGAACAATCCTGACTCACTCTTCCATAGACGTGAAAAGCCTACTGATGAAGAAGGATTCTTTTTACTAGAGTATATGTTGAAAGGCAGCTGCCAGGAGGCATCTGGAGGCCTTTACCTTTGTCCTAGTTGAAAGGAAGGCTCTCTAACGAGAGCAAGACATCTGTAGGTGGGGTCGGGTAGCCTTGGCAGGCACTCCCGTGACTCAGGGAAGCTAGGTTGTTTCCTTGCTTCACGGGTCTTCACAGTAGGAACTGTGGCATCTCCCCTTTTTCACTGAGTTATGAGGGGGAGATCCTGATGGTTGTGTAGGCAAGAGCAGAATTTTCAGAGTTTAATTATCTTTAAAAGAAACCCTCTCATTTCCTCTGTTGGCAAATAATTGGGCTGTGGAGGTTTTGGTTGAAAAATTGATCCCTGGGTCAAGTTCAAAGTTTGAGTTGCTTTTTTTTTGGTTTTGGACTTTTATCAGTAATGTTATGGTGTCAGGTGGCTTTCAATTAAATAAACATACCCAGCATCTTTGATAAAGAGAGAGCTTTCTAAAATGAGAGTGAGAAACAGATTAGGACACAATGCTTTGCATGAAATAGGTGTCCAATAGGTATTTGTCAAGTTGAACTAAGTTAGATTAAGCAGGGCCGTCATAAGGAACATTGCCATGGGGGAGTAGAGTAGGCTCCTGGAAGGATTTGGTCAGTATTGTTTCACATTACAAAGACATTGGATTGGAATCATTTTACTGGCTGGTAAAATTTATTAGTGACCAGGGATAGAGACCGTCACTCACTTGCTTTTGTTGTTCTTTTTTCATAAGCTTCCTTTGATCACATGAATGGTGCCACTTTGGGAAGTATAGCAGAAAATGGGGACAACTGTAACTGAACAACAATTAAAAAAATTAAAAAAAAAAGAAAACAATGAAGTTGGGGTATGGGGGGACAAATTGTTGTTCTGAGATAATGAATAACTTTGGCATTTTGTTTGAAGTTAAGTTGTGTTGTTTGAACTTTTCTGCCCTGAACAAGGAATCATATGCCAAGACTGGGTAACAGTTTCCGGATCACTGGGCGCCGGTCGCTGGTTGATGGGTAGAGGTGCTGCAAGGCGGTTTTTCTCCAATATGTAAAGTCATGCGCTGCTGTGACGGAGTCGCAGCTTGGTTTTGTGCGGTGTTGGGAGAGCTGGGCTGTCAGTGCTCTTTACCACCAGTGTCCATCCATCTGCAGAAGCCTGTGAGAAAGAGCTGGAGATGATCAGTTCAGGCGTTCTGTGTTTAGGAAACACATCTTCCATCCATGGTGAACATTAGCAAGGGAAACTAAAGAAGCCAAAACCTTTGTAGACCTTTACTGGTATATTAACAGCATTAGCTGATCAGATTCAGTCCCAGGTAGAAAAAACCTGGGACTGAATACAACCACTGTAAACCATTAAACAACACTACGTTTATTCAAATTGCTTTTCTCTTGGTTTGTCACTGACTTCATTATAGTGTCACTTTTATTGACTTATCCCTCATGATTCCTTAAGAGAAATATTGGAGTAATAGGGTTGGGATGACCCTTGAGCCCATGTCTAATCTAATGTATCCTTTTGATTTCAGGAAAGGTCAAACTTCACGATGTTGTCTGCATGACTACTCTCTGGGCAGCCAGCTCTGTCACTGGGCAAAGACTGAAGTGCTGGGCGGGGGTTGGGTTGTAAAAGGAAGAGTGGGGACAATAAGTAGATGTTCAAAGAAAAACAGTCTGTCCCGGGAGCAGACATACCCTAAACAGCAGATTTGCTCATGGACAGAGATTAATATTAGCTAGCTCACATGGTCCTGGAGCTTACAGCTCAGAGCAGCGGACAAGGAGAAACGAAACCTGCTGGGGATGGATGCGCCCGGCTTGCTCACGCTAGTTCTCAGATAGCCCCAGGCCTGGGCG
Organism: Mormoops blainvillei; assembly: GCA_004026545.1. Classification (NCBI taxonomy): domain Eukaryota; kingdom Metazoa; phylum Chordata; class Mammalia; order Chiroptera; family Mormoopidae; genus Mormoops; species Mormoops blainvillei. Next base: position 145,434 of record PVJD01002158.1, on the reverse strand, counting down.
GGCCAAGAGAATTCAGCCCCAAGGGCCTGGTTTAACCAGGAGATGTGCTGAATTTTTACGATATGGCAGCAAGAATTGTGGCCAGCAACGCAGCTACTGTAAAACTGGCTATGTAGGTCTTTATATCCCAGCAAGAGGCCAGGGAAAGAGGGTGAGGGATGGATGGGTCATGCTAGTTACGGGTAGAAAGATTCAGGACTTTGGAGGCAGGAAAGAAAGATAACGCACGCTCACGAAAAGAGGCTGGGTCCAGGTGGGTCTGGCAGCAGGATCAGAATCATTAGTTGGAAGCCTGGAGATCATAGGAGAGGAGTGGGGAAGAGTTTGGGGAAATAGGCAGTGCCCTGGCTGAAAGAGGCTGGCATGGGCAGCCAGAAACCACAGTACCGAAATATTAGGAGAAGGAGCCTTGGGAATTCAGTTCAGGGCGGAAGGGATTTGTGGGAGGCAGCGCCAATCGTTCTTGCAGCAATTTTAGGATGAGCGATACAAAGCAGAGGCTGTGTGTGCTCTGTCCCTCCGTGCACAGACTGGAAGGACTATTTGGCAGCTAGAGCAAACCATAGAACTGTGAGAGCTGGTGGTTATTTACTGCAGGAGAAATGGCAGCAAGTTTTTACTTATGCAGATGGAGGGGGAAAAAATGTTTGTTCCTAAGACTGGCCACAGGCTGGAGAAGGAATTTTGTAGAAATAAGAATCTGGAGAAATAAGAGGTTGGGTGGATGGGATGGGCCAGCAGAAAGGTATGCATGTTTTTATGTGAGAGGCAAAAAAGTTCCGAAATGGTTTTTGGAGCTGAGAATGGCAGCTGAGAAAGGTTAATCCAAGCTTGTGTGGAAGCTAGTGTTGAAGTAGGAGAAGCCAGAGAGGGCAAGGCCAACTCTGAGGTTGGGGTTTGTTTTTCCTTTCACCAGTGTCAAAGAAGGGCGTTGGTTAGACAGTGGCCATGGAAGTGGGGAGGAAGAGGCAGAACTGGCAATTAAGGGTTGCCCTGGACACCAGTGCTGAATGTTGATGGTGTAAAGAGCAAGGGTGGATTGGAAAAGTATTAATCTCAGAATGAGGACGGGAGAACCAGGAATCACAGGGGGAAACTGGAGGGCGGAATGATCAACACCGAGGAAAGGGGTGACCGCGAGTGCTTCAGTGATCGACTGACTGGGCAAAGCCAGGAAATCCACGTCTTGGTATCAACCACCCAAGACAGAACTTGTTCCTGGCCAAATTTTTAAAAGAAATTTCCACTTTCCTCAGAATATTGCCTACAGTGGCTGTTCTTGAATTCTTTTAGTTTGCCACGCACAGTCTCATGGGTAAGCCCATTTTTTCGTATTTGGGGAGCAGAGCAGAGTGCAGAACAGCAAACACAGCCCCATGCATCTGTGCATTGCTAAGAAAACCCTGTCCTTTTTTTTTTTTTAGCTTTTGAAGTTCTTATTTCTTCTTTTTCCTTATATGTTTTATTGTTGAATCCAGCTGTTCTCAACTGGCAACACAGTGGAGTCACTCGGCAGAGTCAGTCTAAGAATAATACCTGTGTCCAACTGCCTCCAAGATTCTGAGTTCATGGATATGGCGTGGGGTCTGGGCAGGAGTGTTATTTAAAAGTTCCTCTCATGATTCTGAGGTGTAGCCTGGATTGAAAACCACTGGACTTTCAAGTTTGCTCTGTACCTCCGAAAAGGCGAAGCGCAGACTCGGGCAGAATTTGGATGAAAGTTATGTTTGATGTCACTGGTGGTTAATGCTCAGATCACTCGATATGTCCCAGGAGTGCATTTGGTGTCAAAATCGTGGAATGAAACTAATGACCCGTGGTCAGCTTCTATTCTTTTATAGTCCTGAAAACGTTTTTTTCTCCTTTTTCCATATAATCATAGTGTAGTTGAATTTTCCAGCTAGACATTATCTCACTTTTTTACATGATTTTTAATCAAAATGTAATAGAGTTATTAAATATGAGTGATTCTTAAGTATCCAGATTTTGGTCATTGTTGTAAGATATAAATACTAATGAAACTACATATTTTCCCCTTTACAACTATACATTTTTTTTCCCAAACATCTTTGGAAGCAGAATTTTATGTGTGGATGAATTCTTGAAGATTAGTTTAATGTAACCTCTTAATTTTGTAGATGAAGAAAACTGAGACTCTGAGAGGTGAAGTGCTTTATGTAAGGGACACAGCTAGTTAGGGACAGAGACCAGGATGCAGATGTGCTGAGTCTCACTCTAGAATGCTCTTCTACTCCCGGCCTCTCCTGTTTCCATTCCTTTCCTTATGTTTATTTATTTTCAACACATATTTACTAACTGCCAAACACCCAAATTCTGTACCAGAAAGGTCGGAATGACTTTAACTTTTTATTTAATGGAGCAGAATAGAATATCTTCTTAATAAGGAGTGACAAATATTTGTTTAAAAAGTATTGTGCAAAAGATACATTTTCAGGATAGAGTATATTTTCCAAATTAAACTTTTAGTAGAAATAGGAGAGCTCTTAAGAGTAGCTGGTAAAACTGATTTAATTGTTACTCTGCTTATTTTGTAAAAGAAGGGGATGAAACATGGTAAAGAGCACTCAAGAAATGACAACTAAAATTCTGAAAGGTGAGATACCTATGGGCAAATTTCTTTGTTAACACTAATATGTGGTAGATAATAGTGTTATAAGCTATAAGAACATATATGTAAAAGGTCATGTAAATCATGAAATTATGAAAAGTTGGAAACTTGGATTGTTGGGTTCAAACTTTGTTTTAAAAATGACTTCAAAGTTTACTTAACTGAGGCTCAACCAACAACCTGTTGGAACTTGAACTTTAATCTTAACCTTCATCCTTTATGTTTGGGATATTAAAAAAATAAAAGGAAGAAACTGACCAGTTATTTATTTCTTTTTATTTATGAACATAATTTATGTTCATTTAGAAACATAAATACAGAATATTTACACATAGAGAGACAAGCATTGTGTATATTTTTATAACCTGCTTTCTTGACCTTATACACAACAGTGAGTTTATTTTTAAACAAATTACTTTTTAGAATAGCATTATAACTGAATATTATAAATGAATTTATTATGGATTTGGCTTATTTAGTTATTTCTCCATTAACAGATATTTATTTATTTTTAGTTCCAAGTTTTTAGTAAGCAATATTTAAATAAACATGTTTATTGCCTCAGTGTGTCTCTTAGATTAGTTCCTTAAGATAAATAATTTTAAAAGTATAAATATATGAAAAACTCTCAATAAATACTGCCATATTTTCCTCCAGCAATATGTACTCCAATTTAACAGCGTGTGGAAGTGCCCACTTCCTCACACTCCATTAATCTGGCTGCCTTCTGGAAATCAAGCTACCCTGATGTTATGACTCTCCTCCGGAAATTTAATCATTTAAACACCGGAAGTGAATGTGTAAATGGACAATTGAGTCCTGACCAAATGTAGAAAAATGTTGAGGGTAAATCAAAGTCAACTGAAATATCAGTTACAACTCCACCCCCCATTCATGCTTCTCCTAATAACCCACACCCACTCATTGAAATGTGAAATAAAACTTAACCTTCTTTTCTATGACACTTGATATTTCTGAGCTGGCGGCTTGTTTATGTGAGTTTTATTGTAGCACAGACTGACTTCACCGCTCCAGCACCACGACCTTCACAAGTCACCCAGCAGCAGCCAACATGCCATCCTGTGTTTCTGAAGGCCACCGCAATGACTCGCATAGCAACCTGTGCTGGGCCTTGGGCAAAAGTGGTGGCTGACATCCAACCCCGACTGAAATACCCTTATATTGGGCTGTGTGTGCCTGGACAAACATCACACACTCTCTGTCAGTCCCCACAAAGGCAGCAGGGCCTCCTGGTCTACCTCTCCCTTTCCAGGGAGATGCTGGCTATTCTGCAAGCCTGAGAAGGCTGGGCAATTTATTCCCAGGAGCCAGGTTCTTAAGGGCTATTGGTTTGTACTGGGCAAGCTGGGCAGAGAAAGCTTCATGGGGCTTCAGGAGCCTCAGGAACCTGGGTGTAGATTCCAACCCAAACGGGTCCATTTCAGAGCAGTTTAACAGGAAGTGGAGTGAGTAATGCTTTGTGTGTCTGTTTAGAAAATAATTTTATATTTCACTTTTCATTCAAGGTATATGTTTTTATGTGTGCATTTATATAAGCCTTTTATTTCAGAACAGTTTCAGTTTTGCAGAAAAACTGTGAAGATAGTAGAGCTTTCCTATATATCTCATGCCCCATTTCCCCTGTTATTGAGATTCACATTAGCATGGTCTGTTTATTACAGTTTAGGAACCAATTCTGATACATTATTATTAACTGAAGTCCATACTTTATAATAATTTCTTTAGTTTTTACCTACTGCACTTTTTCTCTTCCAGTATCTAGGACATCATATGACGTTTAAATATAAAAACAAAGAACTAAGGCAACTTCAATAACAGGAGAAAATGCTCTTTTATTTTCCTTTATGGGTATTATTCATACCATCTTCTATAAAGTAAACCCTGATCGCTTGCAATCTAAAAATTAGTATATCTTCTAATGTGCTAAGATCAGGGAAAATGTGACAAGTATTCAAGATTGAGTTGGGCAAGTGTGACTCAGTGGTATAAGAAATGTTTTTGTCATTCCCCTCTCCACATCTCCCTTGTGGTCCACTGCTACTGGGATAAAGATAAAACCTTCAATAGGGCTACTCTTGGGCTACATGGTGTGGTCCCTGGGTTCCAGTTGCTAGGACTGTTCTTAGTTCCCTTAATGTATTATTCTTCCCACTGAAAAGCTTTTACATATACAGTTGACCCTTGAGCAACACGAGTTTGAACTGCGTGGTGCACTGATATGTGGATTTTTCTCAATTGACAATTTGAAAAAATTTGCAAATGCACCACATAGCCTTACACAGGCAGAGTAAACTTACGTATCTGCGGTACCGTGCTGTAAATGTATCCCCTCTTCTTTACAATTTTCTTAATGACATTTTCTTTTAGCTAGCTTACTTGATTGTAAGAAAAAAGTATATAACACATATAACATAAAAAATATAATCAACTGTTTATATTATTGGTAAGACTTCTGTCAACAGTAGGCTCTTAATTGTTATGTTTTGGGAGAGTCAAAAGTTCTATGTGGATTTTTGACTATGCAGGGAGTCGGTGTCCCTAGTCCCCATATTGTTTAAGTTTAACTAGTATTCGTCAACTTTACTAGTCTCTCTTTAAACAGTCCCTTCATAAGCACCCCCCATCCCATGCCCTTGCCTTTTGTTCATATCTTCAGTGGTGGCAGCTGGCAAAGTTGAAATGTGTTGGGAAGGCTGGTACTCAAGAAGCTCTGGCAGGAGTTAATGGTGCAGTTGTTGGGTGGATTTTCTTCTTTTCTGGGAAACCTCAGCTCTTAAGGCCTTCAGCTGACTGGATGAGGCCAGCCACATTACAGAGGATAACTTGAAGTCAACTGATTGTAGATGTTGACTGTACCTACAGGATACCTTCATAGCAACATCTACATTTATGTTTGATTAAATAACTGAATACTGTAACCTAAGCAAGGTGACATGTAAAGCTAACCATTGCAGTGACCAAGAGAGAGAATTGCCATACATAGGAAAATGCCCAGTGACAGTTCAGTGAGGGACTAGAATGGGGAAGTGGAGTGGGAGTGCACTTAAGTTGGAGTGATCAGCACGGGGAGGACATTTGAGCTGAGGTACAGAAAGGTCAGAAAAAAGGGAAAGAACCTGTTATACCTTGAATTTACATTTTTACAAATTCCCAGGTGATACTGATGCAGTTACCCTAAGAACCGTACTTTGAGAGCCATGGTGTAAGGAAACATCTCTTTCATTGTACGGTTAATCCTGGGAAGACCCCTTAATATCTCAAGGTCATCATTTTGCTCAAAATGCCCACCTCACCTGCTCTGAAAAGCTCAGAGTTTTGTTGATAAAGTCAAATTTCAAGAGGGGAGTTTGGGAAGATCCTAGGATGAAATGAAGGTTAGGGAATCTGCAAGTCAGAACCCGGCTTCCTCGGAAGAGACCCTAAGCACAAATTCCATGCATTTCTGATGAGTTATGAGGCCATGGTTCTAGGTTATCACTCTGGGCAAGACACTCAACCTGTGGGGACCTCAGTTCCCAATCTACACAAAGAAGGTACTATGATGGATAAGCAACGCTGACGTACTGTGGTGGCACACTTGTGTAATGAGGCTTGTTGGGGGTATGATTCAAGTAGTAGTCATCAAATGATGCAGGTGTGTTCTGTGCAAAGATGGGGTTATTCTTGTATTAATGTCCTTTTCATTCTGAAAGTTTCTTCTATGGGAGGAAAACCTTGGTGTGGTAGGGACCGCAGAGAAGCTGAGGTTGACAGAAGAATGTTCAAGCTTCTGTGAGCCTCACCCTTCATGTCAGGGGGAGGTAGGGAAGAGATGTGACCTGTCAAACCAGATGACTGCTAAGATCCTGACCAGTCTATGATTATTTGGCTTGTCCTCACAGTGTACTCACAATACTCTGGATTTTGACATCGTTTTAACAATCAAGTCACAACAAGACTGCTCGAGATTATAGCTGGTAGAGAAGTGGCTGCAGGTGGGTCTGCTTTATGAAAGAATTTTTCTGATTCTGGAGAAGCCAGGACAGACATCAGAGTCGGATGCTCTTTGCAAGCCCTGCATGCCTGATTTTCCCATCCGCCTTCCAGCGAGAGGCTGCCTTTCCTGTCCTTGACTCAGTTCCAGGTGAGCGATAGGGTAGGGAGCTGTGTTGGAGAGGGGCCATCCTAAGAGCTGGAGACCTGGTGGAGCCTGGTGTGCTTGTCGATGAATATACCCTCTCTTCGTTTCATGCTTGCTGGGCTTGATTTAGAGAGTGGTTAATGAGAGATTTTGTATTTTCCTGATTTTGTATTTTCAAACACCACCACCAGCAAATGTTTTGCTGAAGGGGACATTTGAGTTTACACAGGGGTATAACTGAGCCTCTTAGACTACCTTTTGTTCACTTATTGTGAGAATCTGTACCTTGACATATGAAGAACTGTTGAGGCATTTTATTCTGATAGGCATCAATGGTGCCCTTGAAAAGAAGTAGCATGCATGTTGACTTTCCTGGCTCAGCAAATTTCACTCCAGTTAATCTCAACTATCAGTTATGGGATCCATTTGATCTGCTTATTAGGGCAGTGGGGTTAGGGTACATGAGAAGCTTGAATCTCTTGAAGTAATATAAATATGACCACTATGCCAAAATATTCTCTTTATATACTCTTGGAGTATTCATTGTGTCTCTAACTTTTGTTGTATAGGGCCAGCTGTTTCCCTGGATGAGATGTAAAGCAAATCTCAAGACTTTCTGGTCATTTACAAGTGATAAAAGACCACTACTCACTAACTGATATAACCAGTCCAATGTAAATATCAAGTTATCTGAGTTTCGTTTAATGTCCCATCTCTTCCTCTTTCCTACTTCAGGCCTCAAACGCGCTTACTGCCTGCTGGGGATAGAGGGAAGCTGGCCTCTTTTTCCTCCCATCAAATTTATTCCTCTGTGCATCTTGCCAGCTCGATTTTTGGTCCTTACAGAGTTGAGGGAAAAGGAGAGGAAAGGAGCAGGAAATACTGTGGTCAGCTAGTGTCATGTCCTCTGGGGCACAGAGATAGGTGTTAGGAGCAGCTTCTCTCTCTCAGAAGCTCATTTCTGGGCTTGTTTGATATAATCTCTGTATTCTAGCTCTAAGGATCTTTCACCTGGGGATCTCTCCATGCAGAAAAGATCACACCTTCTGGCGGACTATGGATGGTCCCTCCATAGCCTCGGGAATCAACAACGTTCTTGCCATTGAGGCCACCTGTCTCCTTCAGCAGTCCCCTTGGGCAGGAACCAGATTGAGCCTGCGTTGGCTCCTCTTGCATGTGGCTCACACCAGCCCCACCCTTTGCCTCACTAATTTTGGAAGCACAGTCAATTACTGGGGGTCATTAGGAGAAGTCCATGCTGTGGATGCAGCTGAGCCTCAAGGATCTCAGGGATGCAGTGTAGTAGCACAAAGAGCCTATCTTGAGCTGTTAGAGCAAGGCTGGGACTGGAGACACGTGGCTTTCAGGGCATCTGCTGATCAGAACATTCTTCTCTCCCTATACTTCTCGAGGAATGGACATTGTGCTATATTTCTGATAGTAATGAATATCTGCTCAATACTGTATGATTCAAAACAATAGGCAAAACATTGAAAAAGCCCTTTTATCTATGTGAAGCTGGACAAGTTGAAGTAATTTCATTCATTCATTCTCTTCCAGTATATTTACTGAGCACCAAATATGTGCCAGTCAATGTGTGAGGGGCCTGCAAGGATCTTGAAAGCTAGTAAAAAACACAACACTAAAACAACATGTGTAATTCAAGGACAAATTCTGTAATAGAAGGTTGCCTATTCACTCCCCATGGAGAATTAAATCGACTTGGCCGAGTTGTTAATTTTTGATCCATGTACTCGTAATATAAAAATATACTTTAAAAAGATGAGGGGAATAGAATGTTTTCTTGAATGGTAGTCTGTTTAATTTTCTCTTAATTGATTTCTAAAACTTTGGAATAGAGTATGTTTAACTGAGGAAAGGACTCCATATAAAACCTCCTTCGATGTTTATGATCTGAGTCAGAAAACTTAGAAATATGTAGCAACAGGCTTCTCTTATAATAAAAACCAACACTTTGACTTCTTTTGTAAAAATGAAAAGTGAGGCATCAATATAAAACTTCTTTTTTCATTAAAAATGTGTTGAAGGTCACAATCATTGTCTTCCTATCTCTTACTGGGACCCACACTCTCTAAATCCAGTGGTTATGTTTATCAGTCTGACATAAAGGGAGAGACTAAGAGATACAGTTAAGGAAAATTGGGTGAGTTGCAATTTCAACTTTATTGATAATTTTGTACAGAAAAATATTTCAAATTAGACTGTAGACACATTTCCCATTTGAGTCCCAAACATTTTGTGCTGTGTATTAGAGCATCTCAATACCTGATATTTGACAGCCTGCTTCAAAATATTTCTTTTTATTTTTATGAAAGCTGCAATCCTTTTTTTGACACTGCAGCCACAATTTTGTCAACAACCTACCACTTGTTTACAGAGGTTTAAAACCTGATGTTGGATATTCTCTTCTGCGTACAAAGCCTCAGAGGGAGCCATGGAAAGTGGTTTGCAATGGATCTGAAAACATTGTAAAATAGTAAAAACCGGCATTTCAACAATTCATTCCAAAACACACTGGAGTCATAAGTGAGTTTCTGTTTTCCAAGTATACATAGCTTGCTTCTGGTGTTAATGTTCTACTCCACACCAGAGGTGCCACTATGCATGGTTATTTTTTCATCCCTAGAGAAACAGTCCTGATTTGTACCAAATTTCAGTGATGTTGTGTTAAGAACACTGTTATTTTGGAATGGAAGAAAGTAAGTAATTCTTCAACAACAGTTCTCTATTTCATCCAAAACCTTTGGCCATACAACTCTGCCCTTTATCAAACTTATTGTTACCTTTCTTGTATTATTAGCTCCTGCTTCTGAAAAAAAATGATGGTGGAAATGAACAAGAAGAATGTGCTTTTCTTACATGATTGCATTTAACTGTTGCAACATCCCTTTGGGTTAGGAATTGTCCCGACTTTGTTGATCTCAAAGATTTTAATATGTCCAAATTCACCCAACTTGTAGTTGGTGGAGCTAGTATTCAAACTCCGTGTGACACGATGCTCAACCTGATCGCAGTAAGCAGGTTTGAATTAAAAGTGCATGATACTATTCTGAGAAACATCAGAAATTTGAAAGATCCACCATGTTTGTGAGGGTGTGGGTGTTCAAATTACACGGCTGCCATTGAGGGTATTTTGGCAACATCTGCTAAAATTAATCTTTACTCCCATGAGAATTGACTTCTGTACAATGTTATTAATTATAACATTGTTGTTAACTGCAAAAGATTGGGGAGAAAGTTAGTTAGTTACCATTAATGGGAAACTGGTAAAATAAATTATGGTTCTTCCACACATTGAGGTACTATGCAGTCATAAAAATGAGGAAGATATTTATGCAGCAAAATTGAAAGATATACAAGATACATTGTTGATGAAAATGAGAAAATGTAGCACAAAACAGGGTACATGTTACTATTTTTAAAAAAGGTATAGGAGACAGAGAGAGAGCGAGACCTATGTGCACGGAATAACTTAAAAAATGGGTAACATCTGTTGCTTCTAGAGAAGGGAAGTTGGTGGGTGGCAGGGATAGGTGGGAGATGATTTTCTCAACATGGCTTTGGGAATATGTCTTGAGTTTAAAACACTAACTGCATTATATATGTAAAAATAAATAAAATAAAAATTTTAAATGAAATAAAATCTGTAATGCACATTGTAGATGCTCAATTGGCAGCCATTGAATTTACATTAGGCCTTTGGTGATGTTTAATAAAAAATTGACTCTAGAAAAAGGATGTTTTTGGATAGTTTGCTTGTTGTCAAACCAACCTGAAGGAAAAGTCTCCAAAACTGATGATCGTGCTCATACTATACTAGCTCAGAGTGGACAGAAATAATTGTCCCAACCAACCCAACTTGAAATCTGAGTTTCTGTTTTCCAAGTATGCATAGCTTGCACCCTGTCAAAGCTGAGGAATGAGAAGGTTGTGTTGAGGAAGAAGTGCCAGTGACTGGGGCTGTTGAAAAGAGAAGCTCCGGGAATTGAGGATACACATAAGAGAGAACAAATTGGCTAAGCAGGCCTTGTTTTCTGCTGTGAGTTTTGATTCGAATTCTGGGTCTCAATTCTGTGACCTATGTTGATCAGGGATGGTCTGCAAAGACCTTACAGAAGGGACAGGCTTGAGAGCATACAAGAAAGTGGTAGAGAGTATTAAGGACAGGAAATTGAGGACAGGATGGAGAAAGGGGAAAAAAGTTACATTGTACACAGTTCAGCCATTTATTAGCATTTGGCATAAAGGTTTGTGGAATTATTTCCTTTCTTTGTCTTTATGTACAAAAAGCTGCTGGGAAATGTCACTAAAATTAATGTCTTTATTTGAGAATAGACCAAAAATTTGCCACTAAATTCTTCTGAGTTTTTGAGTGATTATAGTGTTATTCCCAATAATATTTCCAGCTCTTTTAAGAGGCTATGGTTTTTAGGAAGGTTAGCACTTTTTGATTATAAAGTGGCTTTCTTGATGAGTATGATAGCAAAATGGAGGAATACTTAATTTTTTCAAAATTTATTCTCTTGGAAATTCAAATGTATAACATCTAAAAGAAAATTTTTTTTTTTTTGGTTAAAGGTATTCCATTTGCAACTTTGTACAGTTAACAACTACAAAAAGGATTTACTATTTTTCTTTAAACAATATGGGTATAAAAATCAGAACTTAATAAACTCATTTCCAAGGAATAATGAATGGGAGGGTAGATAACTCATTTCTTCATGTTTTGTAAGGCAAGTCATTCCTCTGAACACAGTTGTTTCAATATTTGTAAGTTTTATTCTTAAACCTTTCTTCTCATTTCTTTGTTCGTGATCTGAGAATATGGAAGTCTTTTGGGTTTTCCAAAGATCTGGGTTTTTTTTACAACCAAGAGTAGTCCTCTGAGCCACCAAGATTATGTCTTGCTCAAGCTGACCATGACTCATCCTAAAAGGAGACGGAATGTAATGTCCACCTGGAGATGCTAGGGGCGGCATAGAGAGAACGATGTGCTCTGTTTGGAGGCCCGTACTCCAGTCCAGATCCTCTGAACTAGACCTTCAGCAAGTATGACATTTTGCCAGTCCCCTTTGACTTTCTGGGCTTCAGTTTCTTTATGAATACAATAAAAATATTGGGCTTGACAATAAAAGGACCATCAATTCTGAAAGCCCATCATGAGGTAAGAAATCTGGGTTGTTCTAGAAAATCTGAAATGGCTTCCAAATTTTTCTTAAAAGCTCTGTTCTGGGCTCTAGCCATTGTATTGACCTTTTTTGTGTTGCTATTGAGGATGTCAGTTAAAAATGCAAATGTGATATCTTAAAGGGGTTTAAACATTCATTATTCAAACAGTATTTATTGGGGGTCAACTATGCATCAAGCATTGTACTAAGTAAAGAACTTGTGACTTGGGGATAAAAGGTCCCTGCATGTCTTTTAAAAATTTATAGATTAGTGGGAATATGCAGAAAAGTACGCAGGAAACTCCAATAGCATAATAAGAATTAAAAACTGAGAATTTCAAAAAAGCTATAGGCATTCATAGGAGAGACACAATAGGAAATCAAGGAAGCCTTCCTGGTGGCTGTGATGTCTCAAAGGAGACTCAAAAAACGGGCAGGAGTAAGTCACATCAAAAAGGATGGGAGGATGTTTCCAGGCAGAGTGATTCACGCATGTAAATATGTAGACTCAGAGTCTAGAGGGTTTGAAGGACCTGAAAGTAATTCCATATGGCAGGGGTACGGTACCTGTGAGAGAGTGGGTAAGAACTCCAGAGAAATGAGAATCATAATCCAAGTTCTTTGCTCTTGAGAAAGATTACTCTTCCCACAAGGTGGAGAATAAGTAGTGGAAGAGGAAGGCTAGAAGTGCATTTTGGAAGAGAAGATAGTGGCCTAAAAATAATAATGGTGAAGAGAAAAGGAAGTGTACTCCAATGAGATCAAGGAAACAAATAAAAATGATTTACGATAGATCAACCATAGGGAGTGAGAAAGAGGTTCAAGGCTGAAGTCTGGATTTTTTTTTTTTTTTTTTGGCTTGCACAATTACACGAGCAGCAAGTCAATTCGCTAAGATAAGAAACAGAGGGAGAAGTATGTCTGGGGAAAACATAAGTTAATTTTGGGCAAGTTGAGCTTTAAATGGCTAATACACAGGAGGCTCTCAAAAAACTTATTGAATGAATAAACACACAAGTAAAAATGACTAAGGAGTATCTGGAAATGTGGGTGTCCTGGCCAGCGAAGATATCTTGATTGGAGACTTGTCCTTTTAAGCCTGCAGTTTACAGATGCAATTCAGAGACCTGGGAATGCTTGAGATCATTCAGAGGAAGACATATAGAGGAGACAAGAGGGCCTAAGGGCTGAATCCAGAGGAACACCAACACCTGAGGGCAGACAGCGGCAGAGATGGAAGAGGCTGAGTATGAGTGGACATCCCCATAGCACTAAACGCTAAGCCCCTAGAGGGAAGCTCTTTGAAGGCAGTGATATTTGGTTTATTTTTGGTCGCAGGCTATACACTGAATTGCGTCTCTCCAAAATCCACATATTGAAGCCCTAAGCCCCAATGTGACTGTATCTGGAGATGAGGCCTTTAGTAGGTAATTAAGGCTAAATGAGGTCATAAAGGTGGAGCCCTAATCCAATAATACTGTGGCCTTGTAAGGAGAGAGGTGAGCTATCTCCATCATGTGAAGGTACAGGGAGAAGACAGCAGTCCGAAAGCCAGAAAACGGGTCCCCAGTAGAACTTGACCACGCTGGTAGCCTGATCTCAGACCTCTAGCCTCTAGATCTGTAAGAAAATAAATTCTTGTTTTTTAAGCTACTGGATTCATAGTAGATTGTTATGGAAGTCTGAGGTAACTAGGACAGGACCTGAATACTTAGAAATAGTCATGGTAAAGGGGAATCTCCTGGACTTCCAGTCAAGATGGCAGCGTAGGTAAATATGGTACTCGCTTCCTCCCACAACCACCTCAAAATTACAGCTAAACTATAGAACGACGATTCAGAACTACTTGCAATCTAGCTGCATGGCAGTCCCACAACTAGGGAATTAAAGAAGAAGCCACGTCAAGACTGCTAGGAGGGGTGGAGATGTGGAATGGGCCAGTCCAGACCCCATGGGTGGTGATTTAAAATTAGGAGGGATATCTCAACTGCAGAGAAGTGAAGGGTCCCAGCCCCACACCAGACCCCCGTCCCATGGTTTCAGTGCCAGAAAGAGAAGTCTCCATAACTTTTGCCTGTAAAAATCAGCAAGCATTGAGGCTGAGGAAAATCGAGGCTTCTGGAGTCCCAGGCAGCTCCTCTTAAAGGGGCCCATGCAGAGACTTACTTGGACTTAATCCCTCTCAGTGCCTGCACTGGAGCAGCAGCTTGGAAGGGACTAGGGGCATACAAGGAGGAACTGAATTGTCTGGCATCAGAAGGAGGACTGGGGGGAACAGCTTTCCCCCAGACAGAAGTGCTGGCAAAGGCCATTGTTCCTTTGATGAACCCTTCCCCCACAGTGCTGGCAGGCAGGCAGGCAGGCAACCATATATGAGACTCCATCAACCTGGAACACAATATTTGTCCCACCCTGGTGATTCTGAGGTTTTACCCCAGCCAACTTTTGGTCCCAACCAAGCGGTTTCCAGTGGTTTTTCCATATGAATGGCCTGTTTTGGCTCATGCTTCAGATTTCCCTACAATCTCTCAAACAGCAGCATCTGGCCTAACTGTTCCCAGGACTTCTCATTAAGTGGCCCCAGACCCAGCACTGGCAGCAGCTGGCCTTGATTTGCAGCTTGGCCTCTCCTGGGCACCTCCAAACTTAGCAGAAGTAGCAGCCATATGCACAGTGCTTTGTGGCTCATGCTAGGTGGCCCTGGGCAGAACCCAGGCAGCAGTGGACCTTGGCCTGCACTTCCTAGGAGGCCCAAGAGCCAGTCACTCAGTGGACAGCTTCAGATCATGTCGAAGCACTACCTAACCACCTCCACCAGAAACAAACTCAACGGGCAGATTCAGTGGGCCTCAGAGTCCCACTGAAATATATCCTGCTGTGTGGAATAGGTTCCCGCACAGCTGATCCTCCATGGTAGTCAGAGGTTGGTGGTTGGTGGTTGGTGGTTGCAGCAGTCCTTGCAGCTGATCAGCCCGGGGGTAAATCCCTCCCACTGACATGCTAACATCAGTCAAGTCTCCACTACAAGAGGAGGGTATACATAGCCCACACAGTGGGGTGGGGTACATCTTGAGTACCACCCAGCTTGGTTGATTAGGGAGGCTGCGCCACTGGACCCTGTAGTATACCTACTACATTAGGCTACTCTACAAGCCTGGAAGATGTAGCAGTTCTACCTAATACACAGAAACAAACACAGGGAATCTGCCAAAATGAGGAGGCAAAGAAACATGTTCTAAATGAAATAACAGAACAAAACACCAGAAAAAGAATGAAGCAAAATGGAGACAGAGAATCTACTAGATGCAGAGTTCAAAACACTTGTTATAATTATGCTGAATGAACTTAGTGAGAACCTCAACAGCATAAAATACCACCTGCCACAAATAAAGGAGACACTAACCAAAATGAAGAATACATCGCAGGGAATCAACAGTGTAGTAGATGAAGCTGAGTATCAAATCAATGATTTAGAATATAAGGTAGCAAAAAACACCCAGTCAAAACAGAAAAAAGAAAAAATAATTCAAAAAAATGAGGATAGCATAAGGAGCCTCTGAGACAACTTTAAACATACCAACATTCACATCATAGGTGTGCTAGAAGGAGAAGAGAGCAAGAAATTGAAAATCTATTTGAAAAAATAATGATGGAAGACTTCCCTAATATGGTGAAGGAAATAGACATACAAGTCCAGGAAACTCAGAGAATCTAAACAAGATTAATCCAAGAGGAACACACCAAGACACCTCACAATTAAAATGCAAAAAGTTAAAGATAAAAAGAGAATCTTAAAAGTGCAAGAGAAAAGCAGTTAGTTACGTACAAGGGAGCTTTCATGAAACTGTCAGCTGATTTCTCAACAGAAACTTTGCAGGTTAGAAGGAGCTGGCAAAAAATATTCAAAGTGATGAAAAGCAAGGACCTACAGCCAAGATCACCTTACTCAGAAAAGCTATCATTTAGAATTGAAGGACAGATAAAGAGCTCCCCAGACAAGAAAAAGCTATAGGAGTTCATTGCCACCAAACCAGTATTACACGAAATGTTAAAGGGTCCTCTTTTAGTAGAAGAAAAAAATCAAGATATGAATAATAATAATATGGCAATAAGTACATATATATCAACAATCAAGTCTAAAAACAACAAAGTAAATAAACAAGCAGACCCATAGATACAGAGAACATTTTGATGGTTGCCAGATTGGAGGCATGTTGGGGGACTGGGTAAAAAAGGTGAGGAAATTAAGAAGTACAAATTGGTTTTTACTGAACAGTCGTGGGGATATAAAGTACAACGTAAGGAATATAGTCAATAATGTTTTAATAACTATGTATAGTGTCAGATGGGTGTGAAATTTATTAGGATAATTACCTCGTAAGTTATGTAATGTCTAATCACTCGGGTATATACTTAAAACTAATATAGTAATGTATGTCAGTTGTAATTGAAAAATTAAAATAATGATAAAAAACAAAAACAAAAACAAAGAGCATCTCCTGCTGGCCCTGAAAAACCCAGCTACTATGAATTCTACAGCTGCATGAAATCAATTCTCCCAACAACCTGTGAGCTTGGAAGAGAACCCCAAACTTCAAATGCGATCACAGCCTTGTGAGACACGGAGAAGAGATCAGGCTTAGCTGTGCCTAGCCTCCTCATCCACCAAAGCTGCGAGATAAGAAATACATGTTGTTTTAAATACTACCTATGTGCCAATTTGTGTTGTAGCAGTAGGATACTAATATATTAAGGAAAAAAGAAAAAAAGAGAAATAGTCATAGTAAGCAGGAGGTAGTCAGTATTCTTTTAGTGAATTGAATAAATGAGTCAGTCCTTGGCATGCTCATAAATATATCACTTCCTTGACACAGTATAATTGCGATTAAGGGGGTTGGGAGAAGAGAGGAACACCGGCTAGCATGGGGGTCCCTGGGTGCTTAGGGAGAGTGGGAGGGAGCCAATTATCCAGATGAGTGTGGTAACAAAGTAGGAAGAAAGGCCTGAAAAGGCTCAAAATGTACGAATTTCCTTTTTTCCATTTGACTAGGGTTGGTTCTGAAACCGGGCAAGGTAGGTTCTTTGTTGATAACTAGGGGTGTGTGTGTGTGTGTGTGTGTGTGTGTGTGAATGCCCTCCTTAATATTTGATAGGACTATTTGAATCAATGTGCATTTCAGGTACAATCTGGATATTGCTCTCTACAGAGAAATAACACCCAAAGCTGGCAATGAGATTCCTCAAGTAAATAACCGAGAAAGAGAGAAAGAGGGACACACTGTAATAATAATTGGTATAATTGGAATTCTTGTACCATGGGTGGCACTTACAGTGAAAGTACTTTCTAAATTGTCCCTGCCACATGCAATATAAGTACGTTATATAAAAAAGATTCTAAAAACACTTAAAAAATAAGTTTTCCAAGAAAATGTAAGATGAAAGTTGCTAAATTCCATTAAGTGGGTACATTAAATCTAAGTCACTCATTGCTTCACAATCAAGAGTAGCCATTCTGCTTGACAACCCAAAATTCAAACTATCTCCATCGAATCCTGGGTAGGAAGCCAGGAAATATCATCAAGGTCCCAGGTTTTGTGAAAACAAGGCTTTTGGTTTTGATTCTTTGCTTGTAAATCATTAAAAAAATTTTTTTTGGAGTGGTGGTAGGGAAAAAAAAGGCTGTTTAAGAACCTGATTCCATTTGGCTTCTCCTTAATGTGCATCTTTGTAGGCTTAGATAACACTTGATCATGTAATGCCTGATTTTAGTAAAAAAGGTCCATGAAGGGAGTGTGAGAAGAATCCTGTGGCCTTGAGAGAGCTGCCCCCTGGGAGAGGAGTCTGGCTGAGAGGAGGACAGCTCTTCGCCTTGGTGCCCTGGCACAGCTGCAAGCCCAGCGCCTGGCTGCTTGTGCCATTGGTTGGTCAGGGTGCCTGTGTGGCCTGCACTCCGGGCCAGGAAGCAAAGTACATCTGCAGTGACAGAAGTCAGAACAGTGGTTGTCTACAGGGGTTAGGGGTCAAGTGGAGTGGACACGAAAGGGACTCTCTCAAGGCGACACTCTAGGATCTCACCGGGATGGTTGTCACACGGGTACGTGCGCCTACACAAACTCATCAGACTCTACGTGTAAGAGACGCACATTTCACTGCATATAAATTTCACCTTATAAAACAAAAATCAAAGGTTGGTTGAAAAACGTCGACGGGCTAATCAAAAGCCCTTAAAACAGATCGGTGGAACGGTTTTTAAAATGAACAGAAACTTAAAAGAAATTCTTCATTTTTCTCCCACTTTAGAAGAAAATAGATGGTGTCAAATAAATGCACTAGGACAAGCTCCCACACAGAGCATTTATTAAAAAAATGATAGCTAGGCCTTCATGTCTCAAAGCAAAGGAACTATTTCTAGGAATATAAACTATTTTGGAAATATTTCCACATTTATTTTTTTCATGTTTCTGTTGGAGGAATAATGTTTTTGTAAATGCAGAAAGCTTTTAATGGAGCTAGAGCAGAAACAATGTTTGGTCATAGTATTATCTGGTTCCGAACTAAAAAATCAGGGCTCTCTTGTGAATCACGCTGCTGAGAATTGCAGGCTTAACCCACGAGACAGTATGAATTTGAATTTTGACTTTATGATCTGAGTCAGTATGAGGAGATGAAGACAATCTTTTACCAAAAACAATTTTGAAAATCGTAGAACATTACATGGAAAGTCAGCTTCTGGAGATGATTATCCAGAGAGATGTAATATTATTTTATTCCTTTAAGCATTCGGATTAATGCATTAGCCAATCTTCAATGACCTACTATGACCAGGCACGTTGCTAGGCATTCAGAGAACCGCCAAATAGCCGTGCATGCCCTGTTCTCAAGAAGCTCCCAAGCAGGATGAGGGGATGACAAATCCAGGGCGGGGCAAAAGTAGGTTCACCGTTATTTGTAAGGAAAATAATACAATAATAAATAAATAATACAAGAATAAGCTCTGTTTCGCCTACTTACAACTGTAAATGTACTTCGGCCCCACCCTGTACCATAATAACTCTACTTCAATGAATAACGTAATAAATGCATGAGAAATTCCATGGGAGTTCGGAGGAGAGGAAATTCCCTTTGAATAAGAAAAGCATTATAGATGCGGTGGCCTTTGGGCTGGTCCTCCAAAAATGGCATGCTTTCCCCTGACAAGCCAGCAAAGTGGGGGTCAGAGACAGAGAGAATGTCATCAGGAAAGCTGTGAGGGCTTGGAGTCTCGCTTTCGTTTGGTTGAAGCACAAGCTACACATGGAACAGATGCACTGGTCAGGATAAATTTATGGAAGGGAAGGAAGGCCTGAACTCCTGGGGAAGTATGGTCTTGGGTGAAGGGTGGAGCTGGTCAAAGAAGGTGGCTCCTGAGCAGTAGAAACCAAGAAAATAAAAGGCAGCAGGATCTACCAAGGAGTGGGAGGGTGGGGGGAGGGAAGAGGCAGAGGTCCCTAGGAGGCTCTTGCCACAGGGAAGAGGACCATGAGCTCTCACAAACTGGAGCTCCTGAAAGAGGGTGACAGAAGAGGAAGAGGATAGATGGCCAAGCTCGAATGCTTAGGAATTGGGAAACCCTCAAAGAAGACTGTGGGACTTTAATCTGGGTGACTGCAGGGACAGTGATGCTCTCCGCAGGCCAGGTTTCTCAAGAGGAGCACCATGTTTTGGGGCAGGGGACAAAATGATAAATCATATTTTGAACAAGCCAGCAACGCATAGGGGACCACTAGAAAAGTGGGTCTGGAGGTGTAGTCAGCAGTGGAGCTAGAGAAGTAGACTTGACCTTTCTCTGCCTGTGAGTACCATTAAGTCAAGGCAGGGTGTGGGCATATCCCACATGAAAGGGTGGAGAGGGAAGCCAGAGGGAGCTGGTGGGGGTGGGGTGGTGGTGGCTGTGAGGTTGATGCAAGAAGCACTAGAAGAAAACTGGCAAGGTACAGTATCCCCCCCAACCCCGCATTGTCACCAAGCCTGGGGGACAAATCACACCAAGAAGAGGAAAGAGACTGATGGAGAGAACATGGCCACAAAAACTGCCTTTATTGGATTAACTTTGATGGTTAGTCTCAAAATACTCAAAGATCTATAAGGAGAAAGCTAGGCTTCTTATTCTTCCTATATTCAAGAAAAGTATTTGGTGATTCTCCTCTCCTTTTTTCCTCTCCTCTCCTATTCCGCCATTTTCCCTTTCCTACCCTCTCCTCCCTTCCTTGCACATGCTTGGTGATTTTGGACTGACCTTGAGCATGGGTGGCTGCTGTTGACCTAAAGGAGGAGTTAGAGTTCCCACTGTCACCTGCAAAAAGTAACTCTTTCTTTTCAATATTTGTCTTTAGTGCAGATTGAGGAGGGAGTTGTTCTGTGCTCCAACAGTCTTTCACAGCAGGAAATATATATTTGCAATATGACATCATTAACATTTTTGTAACTTTTAAATATAACATTTTCTTTCTTTGTACTGGTCTCAAGAGCCACTCATAAATCTCTCTGTAACTGCATAGGGTCCTAGGGCCAGAGACTGGCCACTCCTGGCATTGTGATTAGTCATTTAATACCCAAGACAATGACTAATGTCTAGCAACAAAGTCACTGTTAGGAGTGATGTGTTCTGGGACCCTGGGCAGAGGCCCCCTGGGAACACCCTATTGTTGGGTCTTAGTACCATGGTCAAGGGAGAAGTTGAAGACAAGGTACCATGTGGGCACTATCAGGAAAGGAGAAACTCCCCTCCCCATGGTCAATGTCTCAAAGCCTACTATCAGTTTAGGGACCCAAGGGACCCATCTTCGTCTTATCTTTATACCCCAGCTTTTAATATATATTTTTTTCATATGTTTACAGAAAGCAGTCAACTGAGCTATTCGTGGAAAGGTTTGTGGGTTTGGTTAATGAGGTGGAGGAGTATTGCATTTCAGCTGGAAACACATCCCTAGAATGCCAAAACATTTATTCCAAAGTCTGGTTTCCTGGGGCATTCGGAGGCATGGCGATAGGGTGTCCGTTCAGAGACTGGGGGCCGGGGCCAGCAAGCCGCTCTATCCAAGTATATCCCAGAAGGCTGTTATTGTTAAATTACATTCTTTAGGAAAAACCGCCCGTGTCACATTTTGAAAACTTGATATCCATACACTTTTTGACTGGGATTCTATTTTAGCCATAAGCCTATGATTTATTTACAGAGAGCCTGTTTTCTCTCTTGCTTCGGATGGCAGCGGAAAGCATGGGTCACTTTCCAGGCTCCCAGGATAGGAGTAAAGAGGGCTGGAGTTTTGCTTCCCCCCGAGAACACTAGCTCGGGCTGTACCATCCTGCTCTCCACGAGCAGCCAGCCAGCTTCTCCTCAGTCCTCGCTGCCATTCATCCAGCTCTGTGCAGCAGCCCAGCTTCTGTGTCTGCCGGGAGGGGGCTGCCAAGTGCCCTGCCTACTGGCTGCTTCCCGAATCCCTGCCACTCCACACACAAACACATCCACATACACTCTGCCTCGCTCCCACACAGAGCCACACGCACATGCGAGCACGTTCCTTCCTTCAGGCTCACTGTCCTCCGCTCTTGACTTCTACGAGCCCATGGAACCTTTCTGGAAAGACGCTCTTGATCCAGCAGGGTAGGATTGTTTTGATTTCTCTCTTTGCAGCTTTAGCATTTTGAGAAAGCAACTTACCTTTCTGGCCAGTGTCTATATCCTAGCAGGGAGAGGAGGATTTGCTGTTTTCCATGGGTTTTTGTGTGTGTCTTCTTTTGCTTTCAGGACTTGTAGGGTTCTTTGTGTAATTTCTATATAATTTGGCAGGTTCAGATTTGTAAAGAGCCCTACGAAGTGCTTTTGCATGGGTTTAGAAGAGACATTTGAAAATTGAAAGTGTGATTTACGGAAATGAAATCATGTGCAAAAAATTGCTTGGGAAAGTGATGGTTGCTGGCCATAAAGAGAAATATCTGTGATTCACCTAATGTGGTTTTAACCCTTTCTTTGCTTACAATCTATAGTTCTTGATACCAATTTCAATTTTGGCTCCATATCGTCAGCTACATCTGCATGTTGTCTCCAAATGATCTGTATGTTCTTATAAGAATTAGGTAAAATGTGCACTTATTAGTATACAGATATCTGAAGATATTACCATTAGTAACATATGCCATGAACATTTTATAATATATGCCACAAACATTTTGTCAGGTACTATGTCTAGTGTTTGGGATAACAAAGCAAAGTATTAATATTTATATCAGAGTCTATTAGGCTGGGGCAAAGGAATTTTTTTAGAAAGTATCCGAGATTATGGGTGCACAATATCTTTGAGATATATATAGTGGGTTCAGTTCAAAACTTTTCTCAATTTTTTTTTTCATCTGGGTATTTCATTCTGCATGTCCTCACCCATGTGAACTAAGAAGGTCCAATTTTAGGCATAAAGAACAGAAATGTATCATTGCAATTTAAAATTTGTGGGTTAGACCGACAGTGTAATATAATTGCCAAAGATGTGGTTAATGACCTGAGATTACCTTTTGTATAAAAGGGTCACATTTCACACTGAGTTTTCTGAAGTTTTAGTTGCATAACCTGTGGAAAGCATGAACACCCATGTGCGTCTACCCAGAGGTTTTTGTAAATCATCATTCACATGAGAATTCCTAATGGGAGCAAATACACTAGCATGGTCCAACTCAAACATACAAGTTGTGCTGGAAGAATTGCAGAAGGTCCTGGCAGGAAGGGACCACTTTGGGAGAATTTTGAAAATGAGGAAACTGAGGTCCATCAGCATTCTCCTGATTGTAAAATACAGCTCTTCCTATATGAACACCTTGAATCTCTGCCTCCTTCGCCCCAGATGCCTCCTGTGGGTCCCTGCAGCTGCTAAATATAGCTGTCTGTGGCTGGCTGCATATGCAACCGCACACCCCGTTCTATCTCCATATCTCAGTTACAGAGTGGTCCTTCCCAGGGTCACTCTATGTACACACTACATATTTTCAGCCAACGAGGAGAGCGAATCAAACAGTAAGAGAGACAAACAGAGATAGATTGGAGTCTGGCACCGGGCACATAAGGCAGCACGTTAGAGAAAGCTGGCCCCTGGATTAATCTTCCAAGTTCATTTTAAACGCGGTCTTCCCTGGGCCACCTTTAGGACATCCCTCTGCGCCCCCGCCTTCCTGCAGTGAAATTCAGCCTCCACCTAGCAGTAACAAGTAAAGTTCAGGGAAGCTGCTCTTTGGGGTCGCTCCAAAAAAACGAGTTGCGCCTGGAGTGATGTTTAATCCAATGTCAGTGCAAGGTAACAGTCCTTGGCTGGCTTCCAGCACCTTTGTAATGCTTATGAGTCCGGGAGACCCGTACTTAAAGTTGAAGACCTGGAGCCCAGGAAGTTGGCTGCACTTGCTTGTCTGTGGCCACAAGGGTCCAGGGGACACTCCGGCTCCGGGACAGGGCCAGAGCTCGCTTCGCGACGGGACTTGTGCTGCGCCGCCTGTAACCAAGAGGGACTGTACTCTTCTTTCAGGTGGCCGGTCGGCTGCTGAGCCCTCTGCCGTGCGGAGAGACGGTTTGCGCCTTACCCGCGGCCACTGACCATGACCATGACCCTCCACACCAAAGCGTCCGGAATGGCCCTGCTGCACCAGATCCAAGGGAACGAGCTGGAGCCCCTGAACCGCCCGCAGCTCAAGATCCCCCTGGAGCGACCCCTGGGCGAGGTGTACGTAGACAGCAGCAAGCCCACTGTCTACAACTACCCCGAGGGAGCTGCTTACGACTTCAACGCCACGGCCGCCGCCTCCGCCCCCATCTACGGCCAGTCTGGTCTCGCCTATGGCCCCGGGTCCGAGGCAGCAGCGTTCGGTGCCAACGGCTTGGGGGGCTTTCCACCGCTCAACAGCGTGTCGCCAAGCCCCCTGGTGCTGCTGCACCCGCAGACACAGCTCTCACCCTACCTGCACCCCAACGGCCAGCAGGTGCCCTATTACCTGGAGAACGAGCCGAACGGCTATGCAGTGCGCGAGGCCGGCCCTCCCGCATTCTACAGGTACCTGCTCCGCCTGCAGCGCCACGTCGGGGTGGCCGCTGAGCGCCTGGTGGGCGGGCGGGCGGGCGTGAGCGAGTGAGCCAGGGGGAGGCGGCAGGCCGCGGGGCTGGCACCGCGCAACCGGCCACCCGCAACGAAAGCGCCACCGGAGGGCTAGCGCGCAGCCACGCCCGGGGTTATTTGTGGATCTCGCGTTGAAGAGTCAAGTTCTCTAGCTTGGCAGCTTAAAGAAAATTTACTTCTCCACCACACTACTGTCTGCTTGAGAGATCCGAAACCCCGTGTGCTCCCTAACCAAACAAATATTGGAAAACCTGACAAGGCAGCAGTTATTTGTGGGGAGAAACACCCCAAAGCAAATAAACACAAGGCGCTTTGAGTCCCTAGTAAATATCCGGCTTGGCTTTGGCATTTAAGGCTGGAGGCGTTTGGGGTTAGAGAGCGCGGGGTTATTTATTTATTTATTTATTTATTTATTTATTATTTAAAAATTTTGTTTTAATGAGCTTGAAAAATTTCCTTTCATCTAGAATTTTGGATTGGAAATGTGCACGTGATGATGATGATAATAATAATAATTATTACTTTTTTTGGAGGGGGAAGAGCAATTCCTAGCATTCACTGTCCCCCTCCCAGCACAGGTTCAAGGCTTGATTGAACTGCACCGCTCAGACACAAACAGAGGAGCTGAATGGACTCTAAGTTTTTATTTTTTCAGTTATCTAGCCGGGTCCTGCTGAAACAGGTTGCTGGTATATGACTTATGACAGCCAGAACTTTATAGGCTTCCTGTCAGTTGAAACAGGCCACATTGAGGCACAAGTGTTTTTGAAATACCCTCCTGCCAGCTGCATCATATTTCATGCCCACCAGGCACAAAATGCCCCAAAGTCCAATGTGGGGTTCAGCTCCTTCTGCCCCTTTCAGTGGCTGTGGAAGAAGCCTCGGCAGTTCAGGACTCACAGGAACAGTCGTGACTTAAGTGGCAGATGTTTTGTGTCCTTATTTTTTCCCTAGTAGAGAGTATACTTTCCTATTCCCTTCTCCTTCCCGTTTTCGCTTTTGTAGTTTCTTCTCTTCCTGATTGACTTGGGGAGGGCTTGGGTGGGTGTTTCTGGTCAGTAGCTGTGCCCTGGGCTCCACTGACAGGGATGCCCTGGAGTGGGTATGGGAGACCTCAGGGCACCCACGTGGCTGGGACCTGAGTTAGGGACTGCCTGACTTTACACTGCTGTCAGATAAGCCTCCACTCTCACCCAGACCCTCCGGCACATGAGCTGAGGACCGTTTTCTGGTCAGCGTTCTATTTCCAGAGATATTTATAGTAGGAAGAAACAGGAGGAAGGTGCAGATTGGCCCCAGAGGACACGGAAGGGTAGGTTCTTAGGGTTTCTGAACTTACCCAATATCCTTCAGGATACTGAAGGATGACAAAGGATGTTAGAGCATCCTATAGTCAAACAAGTTCAACCCAAGTTATTCCTTAGAGGATAAACAACAAGCAAAACTTTAAAATAACAAAACTTTACAAAGCATATTTCAATTCATTTGACTTGTTTTAATAAAGGGTTGAAATGAAAAGAGAAAAAAGAACTTATTCTGCCCATTTTTTAAAAAAAAACAGTGTTAGAACAAAATATAACGATTACATCAAATTCACACACATTTTAAAACTCCCGAACACGAAGGAAGGCCCTAATATGGTATCAATTCCATAACCTTATGATGGGCTCCAGAAACTACTTTCTTTTCCATTAATTTTCAGTTCTTTTACTGCAAATTAATGCCACTGAATTTCAATGGGCACTAATGAGACTGCTCCTTGGTGGATTGTTTACTGCCTTGCTAATAATTGCAAAGTAAGTATGGTCAAATAAAAAGAGATCACATTTTATTCAAGATCATTCATCACCCCAGAGGCAAATAATATCATTATAATGTGCTTCATCTTAAACATTTTGCAATAGAAGATCTTCAGGTATTTTTAGAAGAATATAAAAAACAGCATGGAACTTTTTGAAAAAAGTAAAAAATTCACACAAGTGGGATTCTTTGTGGAAATTCAGTTTGAGAGTGATTTTTTTCCCTATGTAGTTTATTTCCCATAACACCCTTCCTCTTTCGTTTGAACTCTGCCACATTACCCAGGGAGGAAGAAAAAGATATATGCAAGTGTTTATTTAACATTATTATTAAACGTGATTTAATATTTCCCTCCTTTTAATTTTACTGTTTGTATAACACTGGATAAGATAAAAGAATTGATTAGATCCTTTTAGGAAAACTTAATTTTCTTCAGTAGTTATCAAAAGTTTTGGGCACCAAAAGTAGTGTTTTTAAACTGCTTATTATGATCCAGAGGTTCATGAATTCAATTTAGTGAGTCTAGAACAATTTTTAAAGGAATAAAATGGAAAAGAACATAATAGAGAATATTAGAGTGTATACTGTTTAGTAGGGTGGGTTTTGTTATCTGGAAAATTATTTTAGTTAAACAGGCTTGTATGTAAAATATATGTCTTACTGTCAGTTGAGGCCAAAGAGCTCTGAAACTATTGGCCTAAAATACTATGTTCAGTAGAAGACAAAAAATTTAGGTAAGTGCCTGGTTATTTGATCTGCACAAACCAAGAAGCTATTTTGATTCTCTTTGTTTTATTCCCCCTACCCCCCATAAATTAGTTGATGTCTTTATGTCAGTTAGATTAAGCTTTACTATTGAGAATTTATGTGAAGTTCAGATTATTTGGCATGAGGACGCTGTGGTTTTATTGGCCACAGTATGTAGCCATATTTATGTATGAAGAACTGTAACAGCTAAAGCTGCTCTGGGCACATAGTAATGTGAGAAGGATTGTCACATTTCCCAACCAATTGTTATTAGGAGGGAATAAATTGATAAATAGGCAAGCTGTGACTTTGAAAGATATGTCTGACCTACAATTTCATGATGAAGGCAACTGGGAGTCATCTAATCCTGGGTTCTCTTTTACAGTTCAAACAGCTTAGGAAAGTTGGAATAAACTAAAGTTGAAACTGAATTGTATCCACTATGATTTTTAAAATTCTAAGGAGGTATTTCATGCTGCATGCTTATTTCAGTTTTGTTATTCAATATTCTTAAAGGCTAAATATTGCTAACTTCTCCAAATTACTTGACAATTATATACACCTTTTGCATCAAAGTCAGCGCCCTAGTAATCCGGATAGCCTGGCACTGGCTGCATGCATGTTTTGAATGACTAGTTTGTCCACTGTTGATCATTTAAACTGTTTCTTAACTTTGAACAAGGCTCATCTCTAGGAAGAGATTTTAATGGCTAATTTCCAAGTTCCCAATATTTTTCTCCTTCTATTTTGGTGATATTTTAGCACCCTTTCCTTCTGTTCTTACTTTTTTTCATTTATCGAAATCGTTACTCTTTACCCAACACGTTGTGTTGGTCTAAGAATAGTTCAAGGAGCCACATTTTGCCTCGAGAATGAAGTGTATTTTCGGTTGAAAACGGAATCATGTCTTCAATCCCCATTTCATTTTCACCTACTCCATGTGGCTTGTACCTGTTTGGTAGAAAGCCCCTGAAGGATAATTGGCACTTATTCTAATCTTTATCCTCACAGTCAGTTAATTTGGGTCCTCAGATTATTTTTGTGAATATATTTAGGATATGATGTTCATATGCAGGAAATATTCAGGTTTAGCATTTTGGTTTCTTGTCCACGCAAACATATAAAAGGGGCAAGAAATTGACAATGGCAGGAACAACAGATTATCAGGGAAAGCTATAAAAGATGTCAAACTTTCTGTTAATGATAAGGCATTTGTAATTTTGTCAAGTAAGAGAGTATGTGTGAAAGTGGTACGTCAGGTGTCCATGCATTCAATATTTCATCATTTTATTCGCACACTAATAATTGTTCTCGTACTTTTGTAAGATAGAAAATAGCAGGGGAGAACAGATTTAAAGTGGTCAGGAGTTTCCACTGCAAATATAGATTAATGATAATACGAAATTCATTTTCTTTGCAAGTCGACTTCAAGTAAAATCTTTAACACCATCTGCAACATTTGTTGGCAGCCTGGGCTATCATAAAGAATATTTATCTTGCCTTGGCTGGGTAGCTCAGTTGGTTAGAGCCTCATCTTGATATGCCAAGTTCGCTGGCTTGATCCTTGGCCAGGGCGCATAGGGGAATTAACCAATGAATGTATAAATAAGTGAAACAACAGAGTGATCTCTCTCTCTCTCTTTCTCTCTTCCTCTCTCTTTCCCTCTTTCTCTCTTTCTCCTTTCCTCTCTCTCTCTAAAACCACTAAATAAAAAATTTTAAAAAGTATATATCTTATAGATACATTTTTAAAAAGTCAAAACCCTGATTGTGTGAAAAGAGTTGTACACAGGGGAATACGTGAACCTTAATTATATTTTTCTAAAATGCATACTCAGCACAAAAATAATAGATCCAATGTCCCGCTGTGACTTTGGTATTGTTTTTAATGTAAGTTTTGAAAACCACAGTAGAGAGAGCAGTGTGCCATGTTCCCTTTTTTTCCTCAGGAGACATTAGATGGAGGGAGGCAAATAAATCATTTAGTTTAATTCCAAGTGTCAGTTTGTGCATCGAAGAGAGTAAAACATAGTAGCCACAACTGTCCCATTCCAAAATGCACTCGCCTGAGAAAGATGCTGTATGATTTCCAACATAATACAGCCACTTGGAAGAAACCCGTCAAACTGAAAGTGTAAGGGATTTCATAGAAAGGAGCCATTCCCTCAAAGTAATTAAATAGCTTTATTTTATATTTTAAACTCTGCCAGTGAACTGATGGAGAATGTCATTTTAAAACAGTGTGTCTGAGCTGGCCCCTGCTTCATCCCCCAAACATACGCTCAGACCGTCCTCTGAAATCTGAGGACGTTAGTGGGCTAACAGTGAAGGGAAGCACCTTTCTGGGATTCTCCATCTAAAGAGGGAAGAATCCATAATTCCTGAGTTCTGTACCTTAGAGAATATTAGTAAGAATTATGGGGGAAATTTTGCCTTAATCAACAATGCTTTCAGTTATGTGTGTATGCTTAGACCCTATTAAAGATAGGGAAAATAGAAAGAGAACTCTTTTGGTCTTAAATGACAAAATTTGATGTAGTTTAATAAAGAAGCTAGGTCAGATAAGAAAGGGAATGGCTACTATGTACAAGTGACCTGAGGATGTGTCAGTGGAATCCGTGATGATGGGTGGTGGCGTGGTGAGGATGAGGATGGAGATGGGGATGATGGTGGCAGGGACGTGTCGGTGTCTGTGTGGGTAGGTAGTATTTCTGGATGCTGAAGTTTATCCTGTCCAAAAATCAAAACCTTTTAATGTACTTTACCTTTTTTGGTGGAGCTATCATTTAAGCAAACTATCAAAACTTTCAATAATGATATTATCAGTCATTTAACACCGTAAATTGAATAGGTAACCCTAATTGCTACACAGGAAATTAAAAAAGAAAAATCCAAACAAGCCCAGATTTTTTTTGCCCTCTGAACTTGTAGAGGGAGAAATTGTATCCTTAGTCCGCTTCCATAACATCTTCTACTTTCACCGAATGTGTTGTCGTTAATGAGATAATAGGCTACTTTGCCTGGTCATTTTCTACTTTCTGGAATTACGCTTGGGAAAATTATAGTCTACTCAAAGTTAATAAAGTTAATTGAGAAGCGTTCAGGACTAGACATTTACAAATGAGCCCTCGACAGAGTCATATGTGGCTATCCTTTTAGAGAGTTGCCCGAAGGTGGTCAACCACAGGACGAGTGAAGGGCCTGTGCCCTTTGATCTCAGATCCCACCTCCAGCTCAGAAGCTGCAAGGCTGTCTAGTCGGAAGCCCCCCTGCCCCGCTCCCTGGTGGCAACCCAGCCTGCACTCTCCTGCCTGGCTCATTCTGCCTGTTCCCAAACAGTGGCATAGGTGGCACTACCTACTGGGCAACTACTTTCTAGGCAGCTGGATTCACTTTTCTGACAGTGGGGCTCTGGATTTCTTCTGAGGCCCTTTAAACTCTCTTTGGCCGCTTTTTCCATTGCCAGCTTTCTTTTCATTTTTTCCCCTGTTTTTAATCACTCCATCTGTGTATTCCCCGACATCTTCTCTGATTTATTTTTTATTGACCCGTTTCATCTTTCTTTTTTCTTTTAAATGAAAATTGCAATAGGGCTCAACAGAGTGTCTACCAAGTGTGGGTAAGCCGATAGTATAAGAATATGCCTTAATATTCCAGGGTGACATTAAATTCATTGAAAGTTTCAAGGAATGGTTTTTTCTCACCCGTAAGCATAGAAGTTTAAAACAAACAAAACCAGAAAGAAATGTTCACTTAGTGGAGTTGCTTTGACAGCTCACTCACTCATTCATTGATTCATTTGGCTACCTTGTTCCAAATGGTGTAGCTCTTCAATGACACAGGTGAAAGAAAATGCATATTTGTTTTCCAAGCAGTGGATTTATCAATGTTAACATTTAGCAGCCAGGAAGTGCTATGACATGAATGGGTGAAGTCCTAGGGGCTCGTCCTTCTCAGGTGCATTTGGTAGGGAGATAAAGTGCTGTTCTGCCTGCTGTGTCCCGGTGGGCAAGGTTTCAGGGCCCCGAGAACTTGCACAAGGCACTGGAAGCCGACTGTAATTCCCTGCTCTGTTAACGAAAACACTCGTTTTTGAAATGTTGTAGGTGTGCCCATGATTTGTTTGACTTACATCTTGAGAGTGTTTTAAATGGTGTTTTTTTTTTGGTAAAGATTTTTCATCTCAACACGGTCATTATCATAACTGATTTTAAGGGTGCTGAGGGCCCGTAGGCTAGCTGTGACTTCTGCTTTTGTTTATTTTAAAGACCTTACAAATGGCTGGATTTATTTCTGCTAGAACATTTCAAGCAACTCAGAGAGAAAGGATGAACATTCCAATTTGAGTATGAGGCAATTTGGTTACATCGAGAAGTTATTTTCTTTATTCATCTGAAGAAAAGTGTGGGGCTGCCATAAGCCTCTTTGATTTCTAATAGGAGGGACCTTGAGCACTGACTGGCCCGGAGACTGTCACACCCAGCACTGCATTTCTCTCAGCTCTCAGCAGGGTGCATGGCACGTGGAAGTCCCGACCAGCCGTTAGCGGGAAGACTGGCTGCTGGTGGTGGGCAGGAAGCACGGGGTAGACTGGCCTGCCCACGTCTCTTGGTTGGGGGTAAGGACATGTCAGGAAGGATCTTCAATGCAATTGGGAGAAGGTGGGGAATTTGGGAATCCCCTTCTCGTTCTTCAAAATAAAAAGAGAGAGAAGGACTCCACTGGGAATTCTAAGTCCAGTTCATCCCCATTATTTTCAGATTCTGTATTTATGAATTTGCTTGCTTTGTAAAATTTATTTGTATCCCCCACATCAATACTCATGACACTTTCCCGGTCATTCACAAACCTCCCCGAGTGGCAAGTGCGAGACAAATCCGAGCCATCGGCATGTTCATTCCCAGCTGAGGTCAAACAAGGCAACACTCTGCCTTCTGATTTCAGCTCCTGCTGTGAACAAATGTCTGGTTCAAGGTCCATTCAGTGCCACTTTTTTTTTTTTTTTGCAGCTTGTTTTTTTTTGGTGATTTTGGTGTTTAAAAATGACCCCCAAATACAGTACTGAAGTGCTGTCTAGTATCCCTAAGCACAGGAAGGCTGTGATGTGTCCTGTTGAGAAAATACATTGCTAGATCAGCTTCATTCAGGCATGAATGCTATTGGCCAGGAGTTCAACATTCATGAATCAGCAATATATGTTGAATAAGATGGCTTTAAACAGAAACTCACACAACAAGGCCGTGTACTGATTGGTTGATTAAAATGTTATGCCCAGAGACTTGAACCCTGTTATTTCCCCTAGGGGCAATAATTCAGTATTCGCTAATTCAGTGTTTGTGGCAACTTTATAGACCTTGGATACCACCAGTAATGAGAACTGATGCCTATAACAGAGTGATTAAAGCACGAGTTTGGGAGCCAGGCAGCTTATGTTTCTGGGTGATTCCTGCCTAGTTGTGATCTCTGGCTCAGTGTGCCTCAGTTTACTTATCTGTAAAACGTCAACCCAAACAGGACCTACATCTTTCGGTTGTTGTGAGGATTAAAGAAGTTTGTAGATGTCAAGTGCTGAAAACATGCTCAGAACATATGCTAGAAAACCAAAACAAAGCCACAGTAATAAATTCCAAACAAGGGGGAAAATCAATCAATACAAGGAGTGAGGGGCATTAGGAACTGTGGACTGAAGTGACCCAGGGAGGGGAGTGGCTGAAACTGATGTAAGCAGTTTATAAAGCAGCTCTGACGTACGAAGGGCAGGGAGGGAACTTCTGCGCAGTTTGCTAGAAAGGTGCCCGGGAAGGATGAAGGACAAAAGCTAACATTTACAGTGCATCTACAGTAATAGATTTCAACCTTGGCTGCACTGCACATTAGCATCCAGGATGATTTCACAATCAACCTGATGATTAAAAAGCTCCTGAGACCTGGGCCACAACCGAGTGGTTCTGATCATTTCTCTGGATTGAAGTGGGAATAAACAATTTAAACAAAACAAAACAAAAAATTCCTTGGGCATTTTTTCCTTTGTAGTCCACCGATCTGCAGTCTGACAGCATTTCTCTAAATGAGATCACGTTTAATGTAACCTTTGAACACAAAGCTGAAGGAAGTGAAGAGCAAGCCATGTGGGTAGTGAAGGAAGAATAAAAAAAAGGTGATCCCGCCAACTACATATCTCAGTTTTAAAGATGAGGTCGTGCAATTTGGAGAGGTCTGCGCAGAGGCTCAGGGTTCTGCTGTGCTCTAAACCTGAGGAGGAATATTCAAACCCACACCTGCCTGATTCCGGGTCTTTCTTTTACTGAGCCACTTGGGTATCAGAAGCAGAGGGTCAAAGGAACGCTTAGGAGAAAGATGACAGTAAGGCAGTTACAATGAATATTGAGTAGATATAGAGAAGACAAACTGAAGAAGAATATGAGGCTGCAGACTTTGCCATACGATATGAAGATGAAATTAGGAGAGAACCTAAAAACATGGGTGCAAATGCATACCTAGGCCAATTAGCTTGCATGATTTAGGTTTTTGTTACGTGCTTAGATAACTGAAGGTAATTGAAGCCCTTGGAACTCCTCCCGTCCCCCGCCCCCACCCCTCATTATTGTTCTCTGTCTTTTAGTTTTCCAGATCGTTGCCACATACCAGTTTCTGTTACTGTTTATGAAGCTTTAAAATCCTAAATATTGGTATACTCGATTGATTGTACAGAATTTCCAGTTGTGTGTTTGGAAAGTCCCTTGAAGCCTTTAACGTGGAGGACTTCATTAAAGCTCTCCTCGTGTGCTTCTCTGCATCATGAAGTATTTGAACAATTCCTTCTGCAAACAGAATGCATACTATTTTTAATGCCCCCTCCCCCTTTTGCATTTTATTTCATTATTATTTTTTAAAGATTTTATTTATTTTATTTTTAGACAGAGGGGAAGGGAGGGATAAAGAGAGGTAGAAAAACATTAATGTGTGGCTGCCTCTCTCGCACCTGCTACTGGGGACCTGGCCCACAACTCAGGCATGTGCCCTGACTGGGAAATCGAACCAGCAACCTTTGGTTCACAGGCCGACACTCAAACCACTGAGCTACACCAGGCAGGGCTCCCCTTTTGCATTTTAGAAGGTTCATTTATTGATAAGGGAGGCAGACACCCAGGCACTCCACCTTGACACGCAAGCCCAGGGAGCAGTTTGGTGAAGCCTTCCCACACTGCTCAGTTCTCAAGGCTGTTCTTTTCCTCATGTGACTCTGCCCAGAATCAGCAGCTAAAAGCAAGTCTTGGAGGTCTTAGAAACATGTATAAATGCCACTTACAGATAAAAAGTGAACATGGGTCTCCTCCAATGCTTGCACAACTTGAATCCAGGTTCCAGGCCCCACATGATGAAGGACCGCCAACTCACCAGCACCCCCAGGGCTCTTTCGTTCTTTGTTTTTAATGTGTACCAATCATAATCCATGAAACCAAAGTTGCTTTTTGATAAGGAATCCACCCCCCTTTCTAAGAAGTCTGAATCTGACATGAGGAGACGGACGGCT
The DNA here is from genome assembly GCA_004026545.1 of Mormoops blainvillei. Lineage (NCBI taxonomy): Eukaryota > Metazoa > Chordata > Mammalia > Chiroptera > Mormoopidae > Mormoops > Mormoops blainvillei. Next base: position 111,263 of record PVJD01002158.1, on the reverse strand, counting down.
AGCAGTTATCAGGCAATTTTTAGACGCTTTGCAGGCTCTAGTATCTTCATGTTGGACACTGTAGTTCAGAGATGTATGATCAGTCATTTTCTAGCACATCTTGAAAACACAGACAAGAAGTTTCTTCTCCAATATCCCTCATGCTATTCTTTCCTTTCTCTACACATGACCAGCTCTCTATTATTGCTGTAATAAGTTCCTTACTGGCTTATCAGCTTTTGGGCTTTCAGACTCTAATTTTTCAGGTTCCGCCCAGAGCATACCTGACATACCAAAGTATATGTTTGAGCTGATTCTTCCTCTGCTTTTTAAAGAAGTCTGCTGGGACTTCTCATGAGTCACATAGTCCGTAGTGTGGCGTTCAAAGTCCTCCTACTCCTGTCAGTCCCTGAAGCTCTTGTTCACACTGTATTGATTGACTGATTGATTTTTTTTTTCCATTACCAATTTACCCCTATATACCCCCTGGCCTTCCGCAATCACCACACTGCCTCTGTCCATGTCCATGTGTCCTTTTAAATGGGACTTTTCCACTTCTGCTCTTCAGTCACCTCCATCTCTTACATGTCCTATTTCTTCCTTCTTGTCCCATCTCTGTTAGGCTGATTCTACCCAGAAGTCAAGGCTCAGCTCAAATGCCACCTCTGCCCCGGAAATCACTGTAGAATGCCCTTCATTCTGGTTGTAGGTTGATTTGTCTTCTCCGCCTGTTTAACAGAGTCTATTAATTTTATAGATAGGAGTAATTGGATAGATTTTGTTAATGCACCTATTCACTCAGCAAGCTCTATTGACTCATGTACTGACTTGTATTATAGGTACAGATATTAAACACTTCATTGATTGTGAAGTTACTCGCAGTCTAGTGAGGAAGATGACCAGTGCGTATGACCAGTATATAGACAGTTAAAGAAGGGTGGAATAAGAACTGTGATAAAGCCACGACCAGTGTGGCTCAGTTGGTTGGGTGTCATCCCATAAAGTGAAAGTTTGTCCATTCGATGATTCCCGGTCAGGGCCTGTGCTTGGGTTGCGGGTGTGATCAGGGTGCGTATGAGAGGCAACCAATCAATGGTTTTCTCTCACATCGATGTTTCTCTCCCTCTGTTTCTCCCTCCTTCCCTCTCTCTCTAAAAATAAATAAATGAAATCTTATTTAAAAAAGGAACTGTGATAATGAAGAAGCCAGTGGGGACACAGGGGAGTGGCACTCAGTCAGACAGGGGGCCCCCATCTAGGATCCTGCGGTCCCAAAAGATTTCCTAGAAGGGCAAGTCAGGGAGTGAAGAGATGCTGACTCGTAGTCCCTGGTACTCCCTACGGTTCTAGCCCAGTTCTTTAGATAGAATAAATGCTTGGTAATTTATAGAGCCACATTGTGGAATGAACAAAATAAGGGCAACTTGTTAAGAATCAGAGGAATAACTTCAATAATACAAACTGCTAGTATCTTCTGAGCATAGTGCACCAGACATGGTGCTGAAAGCCTTAAACGATGAGCTTGGTGAATCCTTACACCAGCAGTAAGAGGCTGGTATTGTTATCATTCTCACTTTATGGGTGAAGAAACTAAGACTTCGAGAAGGGAAGTGACTTGTCCAAGGTCATACAGACACTAATGAAGGACTCAGGATTCTAAATCTAGAAGTTGGATTCTGGAGTTCATTTTAACCCACTATATTATGCAGGAAAATTGATGGGGTGTCTCACCTCACTCAGCAGTTGGTGTGTTAATTCCTTGTGATATCTTTATATTTACTTGTGACAACGATTTATTATTTTTACCTAATTTTTTAAAATTACAGTTTACATTTAATATTGTTTTCCATTTGTTTCAGGTATGCAGCATAGTGATTAGGTAATCATGCACTTTACAAAGTGTTCCACCGATATTTCCAGTACCCACCTGGCACCATAGGTAGTTATTCCAATATTATTGCCTATTCTCCCTATGCTGTACTTTATATCCCAGGACTATTTCGTAACTACCAATTTGTATTTTTTAATCCCTTTACCTTTTTCACTGAGCCTCCCCCAACCTCTCCTCTCTAGCAATCATCATTCTGATCTCCGTTTCTATGAGTCTGCTTCTGTTTTGTTCGTTCATTTATATTGTTATTTAGCTTCCACATGTATGTGAAATAGTATGGTACTTGTCTTTCTCTGACTGACTTATTTCACTTAGCATGACACCCTCTAGGTCCACCCATACTCTTGCAAATGGCACTATTTCATTCTTTACTGACGGCTGAGTAATATTCCATCACATATGCACTATAGCTTTTTTACCCACTTGTCTGTTGATGGCTGCTTCCACACCTTGGCTGTTGTAAATAACTCTGCAGTGAACATAGGTGCATATATTCTTGCAGATTAGTGTTTTGGGCTTTTTCAGATATACTTATACCCAGAGGTGGAATCACTGGGTCATAAGGCAGTTCCATTTTTAATTGTTTTAAGGGACCTCCATACTGTTTTCCCTGGTGGCTGCACCAGTCTGCATTCCCACCAACGGTGCTCAAGAGTTTTCTTTTCTCCACGTACTCACCAGCAATTGTTGTTGATTTACTATTGATGAGAGCCAGTTGTGATGATGATTTAATCTTAGACTATGTCCTGAGGCTACTTCTTTTAGTTTTATGGAAAGTGGCTATTTTTATGATGCTTGCAAAAAAAATGTTTAAACAATTTTCCATTAAGTAGGGGATGTTTTCCCTTCTAATATCTAATAGAAGGAGCCATTAAATAAAATTTTACAAAGACTCTCTGATAGCAACCTTATGCATGTGAAACCCACCCAAGAATTTTGAATCTGGACAGAATTATAGTGTTCCTTTGGTTCATTCCTTGTTTTACATGCAGATAAAATCATAAAATCACAGTATTCTAAATCCCGAAGAGACCTTAGGCATGACATGCTCCAACCTCTGTAGTCTCCAAATGAAGCAGTTGAGGCCTGGAGAGGCGAAGTGAATTCCTCACGGTTTCCAAGCTAGTGCGGCCAGAGGCAGGACTAGGTCCTGTCAGCTTCCTGCGCAGTACCCCGAACTTAACAGACGGGGGCGTGACCAGCTTCTGTTCACTGAGGACACAGAGGCCATGCTGCACCCATGGTTGTAGTTCTGGTGCGTAGAACCCAAGCTCCAACAAAGTGGAATGAAGGAATGCCCGATGCTGATCAGTGCAAAATTATAGTGGTGGAGAAATGGAATGCACCAGCCCTGCCTCTCTAGACAGGATATTTGTTTAATTGGTATAGAGCCTGTGTGAATTTTTTTTTTTTTAACCTTGGTTGGCCACTTCAGTTTTAAGGGTCTAGTGGAAACTTATTTTCTATACTGCTTTCATTTAGATTATTTCCTATCAGTCCTAATAACTATGCCTTATTTACTTTGTGATTGAAGAGCTCCTTTCTTGTTTTGCATTTTTTGTTTGTTCGTTTTTTGTTTTTTGTTTCCAAGGGCTTAAAGGTTAGGAATTACTCTACCAGATTCCTCTTGAGACTTACACAGACTCCTTTCAGGTTTCTAAAGCAGTTAGGTGCTATTTGTATTCCACAACTACCAATGTGAAAATGGAGCTTGCATTATTTCATAATAGGTATATCACTTTAGTATTGGCAAAAGTTTAAAAAATAATTCAATCTGCAGCCAGGTTATAATAGAAAAATTTTTTTGTAACATAGTCCTTAAGTTGAAAAACATGTGTCTTCTTTGAAGCTAATTATGTTGGTTACATACTGTTTACTATTAAATTTTTCCTCTTGTAGTTTAATATTGTTCCAGGAAATGAAATGTAAGTTTAATAAGAATGGCAATTGATGGAACCATATGTCATAAATATAATTACTGTTCCTGATGAATGTGTTAAAGAAGAACATGGCTGAGCGATTATGGCTGTACTAAGCCAAACTGATTTGACTCCCTTTATTCTGTAGAAATTTGTATTTATCAGGATAAGATTTAAAATTCAACGAACCTATGGTATTTTTTTCACTTTCAATTTTTTCTAATGAGTTAAAGAGCTGTTAGAATTGTCAAAATATTAAACTGACAATCAAAAGGAGATAGTAATTGCAGGTGGAGGAGAGTATTGGGGATAAATGGTAATGGGAAAAATACAATAAACAAAGAAAAAGATAAAAGGAGCTATTAATAATCTTGTAATTCACAGCACTGTAAAGAGAACATGTAGGAATGAAATATGCCTTTATTAACATTCTATGAATTTTCTATGTGTGAAATAAAAACAATTTGAGGTGGTAGATGCTAGTATATACTTCTTGAGATTGCCCTCCCCACTTATTTTCTCTTTTGTGAAAAATTGTAGACCAAAATGTATTTTCTCCTGGTCATGCCAATATCAATATCCTCTCAGCAAAATGACTTCCACAAAGAAGCTGGAAACAAAACTATCATAATGATGTTATTTTCTCTTGCAGTTATTTTGTGCATTTATTTATTTAACTTTTTTCGATGACAGTTGACACTCGGTATTACTTTGTATTAGTTCCGGGTGCACAGTATGGTGGTTAGACAGTCATCTACTTTGCACTGTGCTCCCCTGATGTTTCCAGTAGCCACCTGGCACCGTAAGGTTATAACGGTCATCGGGATGTAAAGTACAACATAGGAAATATATACAATAATATTGTAATATTATTGTTTTGAGAGGCTTTTGCACTGCTCTGCAGTCAGGTGGCACTTTGCAGGGAGGCGGTGTTAAATACAAAAAGGACAATTAAGTCAGTGACAGCTTTTTCTAAGTCAATATTTCTCCTTGGAAGATGGCTGTTTTAATCCTCAAAGCTTAGGCTAAAATTTTCTAATTGGATTTACACGAAGGAGGGCTGCAGCAGGTAACCAGAAAGGGAGAAAGATCAATTAAAGCCTCACGCCTTACGGTGCCATGTTAGACAGTACTTATCCATGACCTAAACTATGTGAATTGGAAAGTATGTTAGTTTTTACATTCCTTGGTAATTTTAGTAAATGGGTGAACATGAACTTAATTTGGTATCTCCTTGGTCCAAATGCTAATGGACTTTCAAATTGCCTAATTTTGTCCAAAACAGACTTTTGTCTTTTGATGAGAAAAACATGGTTAAGTTTGTGATCATTAGCCTTTCCCACTCTCCTGAACTCAACTCTGTAATTTCTGCTGGACTCATGGATCTCCGACCCTTCTTTTAAAAGCATCATAGTTCATATTGCCAAATAAAATATAGGATGCCCAAGGTAAACTTGAATTTCAGATAAATACCGAATCATCATTTTAGTATACATATGTCCCATGTGATCATACACTGAAAAATTCTTTGTCATTTATTATGAAATTCAATTTAAATGGTCATCTTGCATTTTTATTGGTCAAATCTGGCAGTCCCAGCCATGTTGCCTCACTGTTGACTGTGTTTCTTTTTTCTTTTTTAGTTTTTTTTACTATGTTTTTTATTTTTAAAGCCTGAAAGTTATCTTTTATGGGATCCCCTTCTAACTGGTACACAGATGCCTGCCTGTCTTTCCCTACCAGGAGAGGAAACATGCCCAGGTAGAATTTGTACACTTCTTTTTGTCATCATTATTGACTAAAACTCAGGATCTAGGTTTAAAGTAAACACGGAATGACCTAGCTGTTTATTACCTGAGAAGATAGACAACTGAACTACAAGTCATATTACATATAAATGTAATATTACAAAATATTACAGTGGAATATTACAATATTATAATTCTGCATAAGGAGAAGATTAAGGAGTAGGACCTAGTCAAAAGAGACCTTGTCCTCAGAATTAGGTGACTTTGTGAGTGATATAGGAAGTGCTCTAGAATAAACACAGTTCTTGTTCATCTTGGGGGAATTCTTTTATTTTGGCAGCTTTTCTGGATTTCAGAAAACAGTAGTTTAGAAAAATTATTTTCTAAAATGCTTCCTAAAGCATTTGAAATACTTAGAAAATAGTACAACTCCTCTCTAGAGAAAACATTAAACAGGTCTGTGCTCCGCATCCCCCCTCCCCCACCTAGTTTGCAACATGTTGGAGTGGCTGACTTGGCAGCTGCAGAACTTGAGCTTGGCCATGAGGGCTGGGAAACAGTGTGCTACTCAAGGGACCTGGATGCATGGCTACAAAAGGGCTTGTAGGGATGGCGTGTGTCATGGGGAATCTCCACTGCACAGACACAGGGGGTTTGTAAAGAAATCAAAGTGTGAACAAGGAGATGCCCAGGAGTCAGTGAGATAGGGAAGCGCTCTAACCTCCTGAGTGCAGACGGGCCAGATAAGCTATTCATGTGTAAGGGATTTCTGGGTGGAAGTTCTATGAAGTCTTTCAGGTGAGACCATGGTGAGCGGAGTGTGAGTGAGAATTCCCAAGTCCTCAGAAATGCTTCCTTTTACTCAGTTCTAACCCCAGGAGAGTGAAGAACTCCCAGTCGTCCTAACCCAAGGCACGGTGGGAAGGAAGAGTTGGAGCAAGACTAGAGTATTCCCCAGGGTCCTGAGCCACTTAGGAAGGTTGCTGCTTTGGCGGGTGACAGCTGGGGCCACTGGCTGATAGCTGAGTGATTTTAACTCAACTGGATGTGAGCCAGCTTTGAGCAGAGCACTTGGGATGGGAAGGCGGGGAATCGGAGGTTGGTTTAGTTGACTGTTTTTGGCTTCATGGCATGCATATACCTTGCAGAACCGTAGCAGAACTAGCAGGAGGGGTATTTCAGGGCTAAATATAAAAAGTTATAAACACCAAGGCCCACTCTTCTAGGAAGACAGACTAAGTAGGATAGAGATTGAGAATCTGAGCCCTCATTCCCAGAGATTTCCGGCTGCATCTGACTCCACTGTGTAGGCAAAACTATCAGAAGGTACTGTCTGGAAACTGCAGAAAGCTCTGGAAGCTGCTGTCCAGAAGTAAGAAGCTGTGCCCATGCAGAGGCTAGAACATGCCAGTCTGTGTGGGAGGCCTGTGGCACTGTTGTTTCCAAAGAGTAACGAGGCAGGTGTTTCTGTTTGTGTGTTTTCATTCCACAGTTTTTATTAATTTCACTTTCAATATTAGGTAACTTAGAAAATTAATTGATAATTTCCCTTGTAATCTACCTCTAGCTTACAACGTTTTTTTGATTGTGCAAATGAACCAATTCCAAGCCGATGTGTGGAGTCAAGTCACTCTGGAGAGTTGCTGCGACCCCAGGACCCCCGCCCTGATCCTCTTCCTAGCCGCGTGCTTGGGGTGTCAGTTGTCCGAGCTCTGTATGGGGGCCACTACAGTAATGGGGCGATGGGGCAGCCCTTTGTTGAGCTGTCTGTAGTCTTTGTGCCATTGAAGAGCGTCTCTATGTTTTGGAGGGTGTGGGTGGCTTCAGGTTAGGGTGTCCATCACGTGGGCCGGTCAGGTAGTTGGTGTCGGTGGAGTGTGAGATCACACTGGTGGGTGTCCTGGGTACTGGAGACTCAGGCTTCAGGAAACAGCTGACTTCCTGGGCATCACATTGGACCATTGGTCTAAGAAATGACTGAAATCACTGTTTGGCAGTCTGGTTTTGGGACCAGTGCAGCCCTATTGATGTGGTCTTACCTCACTCTATTGATGTTGTAAAACTTCCACCTAGGGGTTGACTGGATGGCTGACTGTGTTCATTCATTCATTGATTCAGCAGATATTTATTGGCCAGCTTCTGTATGCCAGGCACTCTTCTAGGCACTGGGAATAGACCTTTGAACAAAGCACACAAATTGGTAAAGGCCCCATTGCGAAGGCGACCTTTAAGCTGAGATTCGAAATGGAGAAGGGAAGGATACCACGAGGGTTTCCCAGTGAAAAAACCTTCAAGCTGGGGTCGCAGCAGTGAAAAGACCCTGAGGCAGGAGCGTGCTTGGAGTGTGCACAGGCGGAGAGGCCAGGATGGCTGGAGTGAAGGTGAAGTTGGAGGTGAGTGTGGGGCAAAGGAAGGGGCCAGGGTGGTGGAGCCTCTGCAGGCCGTTTGTGTGTTTTCATTCCACAGTTTTTATTAATTTCACTTTCAATATTAGGTAACTTAGAAAATTAATCGATAATTTCCCTCATAATCTACCTCTAGCGTACAATGTTTTTTTGATTGTGCAAATGAACCAATCCCGAGCCGATGCGTGGAGTCTTATGGAGCTGGTTCCGTATAACTCAACTGAATAGAATTCCATCTAAATAAATTCAAAAGATTTACTGTGCGCCTCCGACATATGAGATGTTGCTCACAAGGGACCCTGGCTTTCACTCCAAATGGGCAGGTGGCCCAGTAGGGGGTTTTGCAGAGAGGAATGACCTGATCTGACTTTTCATGGTGCGAGTTTTCAAACCTTTACAACAGTGACATAGTATAACGACCCTTTATGTACTTATCGCCCAGCTTCGACAATGATTATTTTATCTGTAAATATTTCCACGTTCACTCCTAAAGAATGAGGAGTATTTTAAAAACACAACTACATTATCATGATCATATTTTAAAAGTTAAGATCCTTTTTTTAAATAACAAGAACTTGAATTGATAGGTGCTTTGAAGGTGGAGTGATGGATTTCCTTACAATCGTGATGTATTGATAGCATGTGAGGGAGGAGTCCAGGATTGGACAATAAGTAAAATCCTTTTCAGTATCATATATTTATTGGAAGATTACTATACGTGTATTTCAAGATATGTTTTAAAGATGAACATTGGCATCTGGCTTCAGGATTTTTGTTTTTTTCATAAGTATTATTGAATGCCATCAATTCTTCAGTTAAACGAAATGTTATTCCTATTTTCAAATGAGACAAAGTGGCATAGAGGTACTTACACGTTAAGTAGCTTACTCTAGAGTTCCTTAGATAGCGATTTAGAAAATTCTGGCAAACTGGGAATGACTTATCCAGACCTGACATTTCTTTTGCTCTCGTATCTCTTCGTGTCTGCAGGAAATTGGGGCAGGCAATTGGGCCTATGTCAGAACTGATATACTAACCTCTCAAGGTAGTTTTATAGAGCTGGTTCCATATAACTCAACTGAATAGAATTCCATCTAAATAAATTCAAAAGATCTACTGGCTGCCTCTGACATATGAGATGTTGCTCACAAGGGTTCTGCAGCCCAACAGGCATGACACCTGAGTAACCATTAATTGCCCTACAGTGGGAAGGGGGCGGGGATGGGAAGATGTGGTGCGAGGTGTCAACGTAGCAAAGTGGAGAAGTGGAGAAGTGAGTGTGTTGGGGTTTCTTTAGGCTCACAGGGCCTGGGCAAGGGCATTGTTGGCAGAAAACAACTTTGAGCAAAGGCAGAAGGGGAGCAAAAGCATGGCAGATATGGGAAGTGCACATAACTGATTGCTGGAGTACAATGTATCTGAAAGGTGGGTGAAGGAGCCACAGCAGATGTGTTTGGAGAAAGTGGTTGAGGTGCTCCAGGAGTACTTTGCAGTTACCCTAAGTCAAAGAGAGAATAATAGCACATCAAAACTCCCAAATTCCCTGCATGATATAGACTCACTGTCCCTGTCGGGGATGTCTTATACCAACCCTATCATCACGCCATGAGATCCATTTAGTGTGTGGTTCTATATGTACCCTATGTGCTCCAGGTGACACAATCTGCTTCATCATTTCTACACCACAGAGTGATCTATGGTGTCTTCTTAGAAGTAAGCAAGACTTTTTTCTTTGTTGCATCAGCAGCAAAAGAATAGGTTGCTTTTGAGCTTGCTTCCCGTAGGGTGGATAAGAAAATAAGAGTAACCCTGAAGGTTTGTTTTAACTTCCACATCTGAATGAACTGTCAGTGCTTCCCTGGGAGTGTTAACATTTCTGGTCATTGATCATGTTTAAAAATTTGGTCTTATCATGGATGGAGTAATTTTATGCAAAAAATTAAAAAAAATTTTATCTAAAGTATCTCCTGTTTCAGAATTGCTCATTCGCTTTGGAACTCTGTCCAGCCATGCACGCTACCTGGGCAGCGCCATGGCACGTGAATTATGCTTGCTTTGCCCTTGACATCTCAGCTGTATTTTCTTTTATCCCAGTTCCCACCTGCATCATTGTTGACAGAGTTCAGCGAACTAAGGAAATGTACTTTTCCCTTTTCTTTGTCTCTCCATTTCTCATCTTCCTTCCCTCTAGTTTTGTGGGGTTTTTTCCCAAATTTTCTCATGCTTCATATTAGAGAAGTGATGTTTTCGTGGGAAAGTCATTTTAGCAATTGGAAGCATCACGGCCATCGCTGACAACCCCGTCCGAAGGAATGGATGCTTGTCACCTCTGCTCGGTTCTGCGAGGGAGTGTCGAGCAGACCTAAATGCAATAGCGTAAACACCACCCCTTCCCAACTCATCTTTCATGCATTTTATTGCTCTTGGGAAAAAGCTTTTAAAACCAGGCTGTGCACTCATGAGGCTCGTTAATGAAACCCTAGCTGGATGTCGATGTTATTGTTGGTGGAAGGGATGGGACAAGATTATGGCCGCACATCCGCAGGGCTGGAAAGGAATTTAGAAGACGTAGTTGAGACATCGTTTTTCAGAGAAGAAACTGAGACCCAGCATTCTGGTGACTCACTTGAGCCATGCAGCTGTCATTGGCCTCTTTTTGTCTAGAACCCAGGAGTTCTGACTCAGCCTAGAACTTTCCCAGCACACTACCTGGCCTCCCTTATCTTATCTGGAAGCTCATTTCATTTTCAGCAGTGTGATCACTAATGACATACAGGTTCCCAAATATTTTTGTAAGTAAAAATTTCCATTTGCAAATCTGGATGTGTTTGTGCGGAGTTTTTATGTTGTCCTTATCTCTCAGACGGGACCATAAATCAGGTGATTTATGGACCACACTTAAAAGCAGAGGCCCCTGTTGGGGCAGGACTGGTTGTGGAGTTTGAAGTTGAACCTGTACTGCTTTTTCCCAAATATTTAAGCCTTCCTCCTTGAATTCTGTTTTCCTAGGGCAGAGGCTACCCTTCTCTTTGTTCTGGTGCTCCTCCTAACTGCTCCTCCTCTTTTTTTTCTCCTTTCATGTGTCTTTTGCCCTAGGATGCTCACTTCCCGATGGGTAGTAAGTAGACGCTTATGCAATGCTGTTGACCGGATGAATGTATTTCTTGATATTTCCATATGAGTCAATTATTATTCTCCTAATATAGGGTCATATTTTCTGTGGAAATGAGACTAGAAGTCAGGCTTGCTTTGCAAGGGTGTGGTGTCAAAGCACAGCTCCCTCTTGACACACCCCTTTTGTGTCACCCATATGCCTTGCTTCTTGCATGTCACTTTGGACTTCTTGTCCTCACTGTGCATTAGCACTTGTGATAGATTGGTTTGTAGAGAAAGGGGAGGTGATGAAACTCAAATCGGGTCCTCTGGTTACCCATTAGTAACTGATAAAAAGATAAAAAGATGTCGATTCAATGGTGTTTTTAGGGAACTTCATACCAGGCTACTCTTGTTTCCCATTAGTGTAGAGAATCAGTACTTGCTTGTATTTTGGGGTGAAGATACTTTTCTTAAGTGAGTGGGAAAACCTCTTGACATTTCACAGAGAGCCTTGTGTTTTCAATGGTGAATAATCATGTTCTTTGCGCATAAAGAATTTCGGGTCTCTTGTATATGAACATTAATGACACATCATTTTCTATTTGTTTGTGAGTTAAAATAGATATTTTCTGTAATCATCTTTTAAGGAAATATTCAAACTTTCATCAAGCCATTCTCCTACATGACTGTCACCTTCATTAAGTCCATTTTCCTGGAAATAAACAGCATTCTCAACCTTTGTACTAGACATTGAATTACAATTTTCCCCTCAAAAAAGTATCATTGGCCTTGTAATAAATAATTGTGGAATATTTCTGATGGGATTACTGTTTACGAGTTTGGGGATGAAGTCTCAGGTAATGACTTTGTTCCTAGATGTAACATATTCTGCCCTTGGCTTCTGATGCCTTTTGGTGGAGTTTCCAAGGATTTCACTTTCTGTTAAGAGCTGGGGGGTTCCGGAGCCAGACTCTCTAAGTCCTTCACTCCACCAGCTGCCTGACTGTGTTACTTTGCTGAGTTACCAAATCTTTCTGTACCTTGTTTACCTCATTTCTCGAACAACTGCAGTAATAATATTACTGCTTAGAGTCATCTTGAGGGTGAAATGAGTTAATTACTTATAAAGCCCTTAAAATAGTGCCTGCCACAACCATCAGTTTAGTGTGAAAGTTTACTTGCCTACCTGCCCTCACCCCCCCAGCTCCTTTATCTCGTTAGACCAAGGCTTACGTGAGGTTTTCCCGAAGTCCAGGGTTATGGTCTGAACTTTGGCAGAAGCTGAAATAGCAGCTACAACTCTCTCCCTAAATAATTTCGTGGTGTTGTACTGAACTGCATATAGCATCATTTATTGGACAAGTTTTCTTTTGAACCTCTTAGGGGAGAACATCGTCTGCCTCCGCTTATTAAGTAGAAGACAAAAATACAAATAAAAATTATATCCACTGAGCCCCGGCTGGGTGGCTTAATTGGCTGGAGTGCTGTCCCATACATCAGAGTGTAGTGAGTTCGATTCCAGGTTAGGGCACATACCTAGGTTGTGGTTTTCATCCCTGGTCAGGGCACATATGGGAGGCAACCAATTGATGTTTCTTTCTCACATCGATGTTTCTCCTCCTCTTCCTTCCCCTCTGTCTAAAATTACTAGTCATATCCTTGGGTGAGGATTAAAAAAATTATCCTCACTGAATAGATAATATGAGGATAATAGATAATAAGAGATAAAGTTTTCAGATAAACACTATAGAGGAGTAGCGTCTTTAATTTCAAAAAGAACTGAAAGAACTATTTTTGTCATTTGGAAATAATTTTTAACTTGTCCCAGAATCAACCTCTCACATGGTTTGCAGGGTTGCTTCAAACTGGCACAGGAATAATTTAAGATGAACTATTCTAAAAATGAGATTCAGAATTTTTCCTTCCTAAGCTCTACCATTTTAGGTCAACTTGTCCACTCTTTTTAGGAATGTCTATTTACTGCCATGGAAAACAAATAGAGATCATATTAAAATCCAAATACAAAATTGCTTAAAGAATAGAAATACCCACAAGTAAATCCTGGTCATAGCCATGAACCACCTGTAGCTTTATGTGCACGTAAACATTGATATTTGAAGCAGAGAGAGGTACACAAGAAAATACATTCACATTGGTTTGTACATTGGTACCTCCCCAGGCATCATCAATTGACTTCTCATCTTTGTACAATTCTTTTATTGCAATAGGTTGTTTTATTGCAATAGATTCAGCTGTGCCTCTTGCATTGTTATCTTAATTTATTGCCCATTAATTTATCCAGTAAGTACTCATTGGACACATTCTCAGTGCAAGGTACCATTCCAGGTGCTTTGAGGGTAATAAAAAATACTTAGAATATAGCATCCAGACTCTTGAAAAGTTCACTTCCTAGTTGGGGAAGCAAGACATACAATATGGAACATATAATTTTACTCATTTAATGATTGGCTATCAAGTACTTGTTATTTGTCAGCACTATGCTAAGAACTGGGAAGCAAAGGCAACTATAACAGGATCTCTTTTCTGGAAACTCAGAGGGAACACACAGGATGAGGAAGAGGGTTCCAGAGGAGTTATGTATTTGATGTTCTGGGAGGACATGCTGATTCTGTTGACAAAGTCAGCGGTTGCTGCCTCGGAAGGGGGCATTGTCACTCAAGAGATGTTTGTCTTTCCACTGTGATAGAAAACAGTGTGGGCAAAGGCCCAAGGATGTGCTAGCTTGGCCAGGAAAGGCCATAAAATTAACCATCGTAGGGAGGGATTAGGCTGGAGATGGGACAGAGCCCGGGTCCCAGTGGCTGATGCGGAGGAGCCTGCATTTCCGCACTAAGCTGGGCTGGTCTTAGTCTGAAGTCGCTGGGAGAGACCATTCATGGACTTAAGGAGGCCTAAAAATACCTTACGATTTTAAGCAAAATCTGCATATCTGTAAATAAGGTGTATTCTTAAGGGCTACCATCCGAAGAAGGTTAAGAAGCTTTATCATAGGTGTTGAGGAGACATGAAGGATTGCAAGTAGGGATCCATTTTGCTCTTGCTGTAGAGTGGAGGACAGGTTTGCAATGTGTGCCGGTATGGAGTCGGAAAGACTTTCGAGAAGGCTCCCCATGCCCACACAGTCCTTCTGACGGTGAGTATTTATTAATCCTTTAACTGTGTGTCCGACCATGCTAGACAGGGGGCTGGGAGACTGCGGTACCCGCCCTGCTGGAAGTCGTGGTATGTGGGCTTAGATAGGCACTTCAAAAGAGCACAACAGAATGTTAGTCCATTGTATCGTGCCTTTATTTATGCACTTGTTTGCTCAGCCACTACTTCTCTGCCAGGCTTTCTTCCGGGTGCTCGGGGAGTGAAGCTTACATTGCAGTGGAGAAGATGTCCAATGAAGTAAGTAATTAAAATGTGGCTCTATGTCAGGGAGTAGTAAGTGCTATAAAGAAAGAAACAGACACACACCCACAACTAACCAGTATAAGACGGTGGAATGGGATGGGGAGGCTACTTTACAAAGGCCTGGAAAGGCTGTTGAGAAGGTGAGAAGCCTGCGTGCGGTGGGGAAGCAGGGGAGGGAGAAGGTGGATGAGAGGCAGGAGCCCTCGGCATTCATGGAGCAGCAGCAGACGTCAGGAGTGGGGGAAGTTCAGGGTGAGGTGACAGGCAGGGGTCTGATCACTCTGGGCCTTCGAATTTTATTCTGGGTTTGGTGGGAAGCTGCTGAGGGTTTGGAACTGGGAGTATGACTCTCTGGCCCTGTGTGTGAGTGTGTGTGTGTGTGTGTGTGTGTGTGTGTGTGTGTAGCAGACCACCAAGCAATGAACTCAATTCGGATACTCCCTGGAGAGAACATCCGATTTCATAGGTTAAGGGCGCAGTCCTGTAAGACTTCTTTCCATGTCAGGTGCCAATCATAATGCCAAGTGATCAGCTATGCTTCTGATGGACTGGCTAGTAATCAGAGGTTTCCAAGAACTCATCCTTGGGTGTGATTAATTTGCTAGAGTGACCCAGAGAACTCAGAGAACCGTTTATGCACTACATCATTATTTTATTACATCAGGATATAACTCAGGAATAGCCAGATGGAAGAAACACATAGGGAAAGGTGTGTGGCGGTGGAACAGAGCTTCCGTACCCTTGCCAGGTGTGCCATTCTCCATGTGTTTATCCTGCTGTAAGCTCTCTAAAACCACTTCTTTTGGGTTTTTATGGAGGTTTTATTTAGGGAGGATGGTTGAATAAATCATTGGCCATTGGTGATTAATTCAACCTCTGGTCCCTTTCTCCTCCCTGGAAATCAGAGGATGGGAAAGAAAGTTCCAACCTTCTATTCTTGGTTGGTTCCCTGGGCAACCAGACCCCACCCTTACTTGCGGCCTAAAAGCCACCTCACTAACATAAAAAGAGACACTTTTGTCTCATAACTTAGGAAACTCCAAGGGTCTTAGGAGATCCATGCAAGAAACAGGGATAAAGACCAAGTAGATATTTCTTATTACAAATCAGAAACCCACAGAGAATGGAAAGACCTCTACTACAATAGGGGGAGTTCAGGGTACCTTTAACCTAGCTTGGGGAGGTCAGCATACCTCCCTGGAGGAACTTAGGTTGAAGCTGAAAACTGGAAAAAAATTGGGGTTATTCGGGGGGCAAAGACAAGCATGCCCGGCACAGGCAGCAGCAGGCTTGTGGTGCCCCCGGTGGACCAAAGGACCGAAATGGGTATGTAGGAGTGGAAGTGGGCTTTGCGGGGAAGATAGTGAGATTAGCCTGGAACACATTAACGTCGAGGGGTTTTTTGTGGGGGGCTATTCTAGAGGCACTGCGGAGTGGGTAATTATCATTTGGGTCTGAAGTCCAGGGGAGGAGAGCTGGGTGTGGCCGTGCACAGGGCTGGGCTTCCCACCAAGAGAAAATGTCAGCTGAGGGTGGCAGAGGGCCGAGGGCAGAACCCTGGGGAACACTGCTATTTAGGAATCTGGTGGAGGCGGAAAACACTACAAAGGAAATTGGGGTGAGTAGTTGCCAGAGAAATATAAACCAGTGTTTAGTTAAGTGTCAGGAGGCGTGGTGAAGACTTTAATTGCTGTGAGAACTCAAAGTTGAACCAGTATGAGTTGATACACTTAAAATAAGCCTATGGATGTGAGGAACTGAAGCTTGGTGATATGTGATCGAAGAGATGTGTGCAGGTGATGGGAGGCAGTGATTTTATGGGGAGCGTAGTGTGAGCGATTCTCAGAGGAGGATTTGTTAAAATTTTGCTCAGGGAGCTACAAAGCAATGAGTACTGGTTGGAACAAGGAATTCAAGAATTTAGGCTTAATTCTTTCTATATTGAAGACTTAAAAAAAAACAACACAAGAAACTTGAGTTCTCCTGGTTTAGAACTTCTCTAAAATTATAGGCAGAAGTTTGAGAGTACATTTTATGCCTGTTTTCTAGGAAAGATATTTTCAGTTTTCCCTGGATTATCAAACAGGTCCATGATTCCGCCTCCTCTCCCTCCCCCAAAACATAATGATCCACAGATAAAGGCGATGAGAAGTTACTGAAGGACAAATATTGTATTTTATGACAATGCTCTTGGCAGTGGCTGGTAAGATGAGTTTGAAGAATGCCAGGGGGCATGAGACTAATTCTAGTAGTTCAGATGTGGAGTATTGGTCACTCCGGCAAGAATGATGAAACTGAGGAATTCAAAGACAGATAGGCATCATGTTTTCTTTAATTGAATTTATTGGGGTGATGTTGGCTAACAAAACTAGACAGGTTTCAAATGCACAGCTCAACAAAATATCATCTGCACCCTGCACGCTGTGCTCGTCACCCAAAGCAAAGCCTTTCTATTCCCATTTATCCCCCTTTGCCCACTTCCCGGCCCCGCTCCCCCTTGACTACATTTGATGAGGGATCAAGTGTAGGACCTACGTGTAACAAATATTTATTAAGGACCCACTGTGTGTCAGTTAAAATTGGAAGCAAATGAGACATGGTCCCTGCCTTCATGGAATTAATGTTTATTGGGGTGAACATGTGTTTGTCGATAATCATCCAAACACAGGACTGGAAATTGTGCCAAGCATCATGAAGAGAAGGCATAGGTAGCTCTGCACATGTCTTTGAGGACTGAATTTGGTGAGGGAGCCTCATGAAATTTTATCCACTTGCTAGTAATTTCACCATATTTCTAGAGACTTGACATCTGCTGGGTCTTTTAATTTGGCTTTGAAAAAAATATTTTCTCTAGAAACCAAGGCTCTTAAAATTAAAAAAAAATCTTGGCTAATCAGAGGAATATGCTTTTGGGTGGCTGGTATATGATTTGTGGTTGGAAAAACAACAGTATTTGATTACGTGGAGCTTCAGACTTTTCCTTTGATTAATGAAAATCTTTCTGGAAAATAATTTTTATTATGGTCTGCTTTTACTTGGTCCAAGAAACTTCACTTTCTGGACTCAATTTGATGCCTTCAGACATCTCTTAATCATGTTAAGTATGTGGTATCAGTGGGGCATCCATTTGGAAATATTTAGTAGTCTATTGACGTAATGAAAATGGAACTAAATCGAGTCGGTTGACTTTCCAGTTTCCATAGGGGCGGTGGTGTTGTGTTCTGTTGTCTGATCATTCATGCTCTGTCATCTTTTTTTCTGCTATTACATCATTCCTTAGCCACTTGTCTGCCTTAGGGTGAAATGTGTTGTCACCAATGTAAAACATCCCTCCATTTTTTGCTTAAGTTTCTGCTCTGGTATATGTTTAAGAGAACCATTAAAGGTACCTGTAAGGCTAAAGAACATCTAATATCTTAACACAGAGCTTGGTAAACTAGTCAACTTCTTACCTGAGTCTTATAAGAAAATGCAAAGGATGAAAAACTATAAAGCTAGGTGGTAATTCAGTGAGAAAATGATAAGAATTTTGCAAAGTGGGAGAAGTTACAGCAATATGGCCAAAGAATGAGTTAAATCTTCACTTAGAATAAAGGGGTAATGACATGGTTGGGGTTTCCAAAGCCTCTTGTTAGGAAGGCAGGACCTGAAGACCTGGAGAACATGTAAATAAAAGTAGTTAATTTGGTCCTATAAAAATTAGGAGAAACCAAAGGGCCTCTGAGGTTAGGTGAGAGAAAAAAAGATTGCCCTGCTAGAATGTAAGTCTTTCTACCAAAGAAGTGGGAAGCAGAAAATTCCAGGTCTATGACAGGCGCGCTCAGGCAAGGCGAGGCAGAGGGTGGCAGGGAGAGGTGAATCCAGCATCCCTACAGGCTTCTCCCTGGGGAGTGAGCTAACCACAGGCTGGTACCTGACCTACCCTTGTGGCTTGGTCTGAGCCCAGACATGGACACCTCCCATTCTGTTCCTTTCCATTACAGATTATTAGGTCAAGCTTGTCTGCACTCCGAGGACACAGCTCGCTAGCTGGAGGCAGCTGTGCCCAATTAGCTTGGCCTGATGGATACTCCAGACAACCTGAACACATTCCAAGGTGCCACAGGGCTTTGCAACCAATGAGAATATCTCACCTGCCTTTTAGCTTGATCTGGATGACAGTCATCTTCATGATGTCCCACAGTGGGAGTCTTCCTGGAGAAGGGCTGGGCCAAAGTGATAACTAACAACATTAGATACTTGAATTTCTGAGTTGGAGAGAAAAGTGGCATTATGGAGAGGAATTACAGCCTGCGTAACTTCTCCCTTTCCTGTTTTGATGCCTTCTGGTTTTATGCCTTATGTCTGCAGTGGAGCTTTAGTATTCCAGGGCCACCTCCAAGAGAAAGTGTAGATGAAAGGCATTTTGCTGACAGCAAACGTCTCCACTAGATCCAGGGAAAATGGCCATTTCTATCACATCTTTCACCGATACTTTAAAAATAATATTCCTTTATTCCATTTATATTGTGCAATTATCACTTTATTGATTCACTTGCTGATTAATTTATTTGATATCAATGTTTATTGAGACCCAATTGTCGATGAGGCATTATGCTATGAACACTGTGGGTTCCAAAGATGAATAAGGCACAAAGAAGTGAACAGACAGCGACCCAGAGTCCACACTAAAGGAGTAGGATGGTAAGTTGCAGAAAGTGAAGAAAAACCTGCTATCGAGTTCAGAACAGGGATAAATTATTTTGAGTGTGTGGGGATTAGGACTGGCTCGTACAAGAGGAATTTATGCAAAAGGTGACCTGAAGTGGCAGTAATCACCTCACAGCCATTAGGGTGGCTACTGTTAAAAAATAAAACGGAAAAGGAAGGATGCAGAGAAATTGGAGCTTGTGGAAATGGGGAAGTAAGATAGTGTGGCCATTATGGAAAACAATATGGCAGTTTCTCAAAAAATAGAAAAATAGAATTTATCTTATAATCTAGCAATTCCACTTTTGGGTATATATCCAGAGAATTGAAAGCTGAGCCTCACATCTTCATTTACTTTATCTCCTTCTAGGTTTTTTGTTTTTAATTTCACAGGAAACTTTACTCCAGCTATCCTTTCAACATGTTTCTACTTCTCTTGCTCCCTTTCCCCCTCCTATACACTCTGAACGCTTCATTCGCTCGTAGCAGCATCAGTCACAATAGCCAAAGATGGGAGCAACCCACGTCTATAGCAGGATCAATGGGCACAAAAAAGTGGTGTCTATGTACATTGGACTGTTATTCTGCCTCAAAATGAAAGGAAACTGTGACACGTATTACAACATAGATGAACCCTGAGGACATTATGTTAAGTGGAATAAGCCAGTTATGAGAAGACAGATACTATGTGGTTCCACTTACATGAGTATCTATCTAGAGTAGTCAAGTGCATAGGGACAGAAAGTACCATCTTTGCTAGGGGCCTTGGGGAGGAGGAAATGAGGAAAATGAGGAGTTGTTTAATAGGTATAGAATTTCAGTTTTGTGAGATGGAGAAGTTCTGGAGACTGGTTGTCCTCCAATGTTAATATATTTAATGTTACTGAACTAGACCCTTAAAAAAGGTAAAATGATAGATTTTACGTTATGTTTATCTTAACCACAATTTTAGAAAATGTAGTATTTTATCATGCAGGAGTGGGTGAAGGATACCTGACATTTTTGGAAGTTTTTCCAATTAGTATACTACTCATTCATTCATTCATTCATTCAACAATCATGTATGACATATATGCTATGTGCTAGGCACTGAACTGTATACTGGGGCTACAATACTTAATTAGATTTATAAAACACTGAACCTGTCAACGTCATGCTTGCTAACTGTGCTCTCTACCCACAAAAGCACTAAGCTTCTCTAGTTAAATATTCACAGCTGCTTCCTACTGACTTAAATTATGCATACCAATTAGTAAACAAACTGAAGAGGTTCGATGTTGATGGGAGTAGGGAGAAGTTGGGCAGCCTGGTGCTGAAATGGAAAGATATGGGCAACAGACTATGAACTAGACTTGGAGAAGGCGAGTCAAGGCTCTCTACGCATATTAAAAAATCAAGGACTCCTCTTTGAGGCTGCCAGCATAAAAGCTAAATGATTTAGAATGGAAAAAAAAAATGACAAAGTCAGACACTCTCAATCCAAGAAGCTGGTATTTTGTGAATTTTATGGCAAGCTATAGTTTGAGAACCATGGGCACAAAATTGTGGACAACATTAATGAGTGAGAAGGGCAGGGAAGGGGTATAAAATTCTAGCTAAAAGGGAAGACAGGGCTTATGAGGGGGGAGGACCAGTGCAAGTCAGTGTGGTCTGGTTATTTGGGTGGGGGCTGAAAGCAGGAAGCATGAGCTTCCTTAACCAAGAGACCCTGGAAGCTCTATCTTTAATTCACTTGCTCTTACCCTAGGTTTTTTTTTTTTCTTTTTTAGAAAACTTTTCTCCATCTACCCTTTCAACATCTTTCTATGTCTCTCACTGCCTTTTTCCCCCTTATATACCCTGAATATTCTAATCATCCCTTTAATGTCTACCGAGTGTCAACTACATACCAGGCCCTGAGCTGGGCCCTGGACATAGACCCTCAATTCTCTCACGCCATCTTTATTTGGTTGCACATAGCAAATCCTGAATTGGTATAATTCTGCTCTTATATTGGTTAGATGAGGGATGCACTTAGCCTCATCTACTATTTTTCTTACCTTTTTGTCCCAGTCTTCAAGGCATCTTCACTGTTCCTTCTGCTTGTGTTTTTCATTCCAACTTTTCCACTTTTTCCCTCTGTGCACCCTCAGCCATCTCCTCTCTACAGGCTCCTACCTTCAGGCTACACAAGACCTTCTTAAGTCTCTGCCATGCTAGAATTCCTTGCTTGTCTTTATGTTCTTTAGTGACCACCCTGTCTTTCTCTTCCCATTCTCATCCAAGTTCTCAATGGAATGGCTTTTACTCATGTTCGTTTTCTTATGCTCCACCTGCTTTGCCACCCACTGGAATTTCGCCTGTGCCCACACTCTGCCAAAACTTCTTACTTTGCCAAATCCAATCTCACCTTATCAGTCGTTGTCTTATTGGACCTTTCTGCCCCATTTGGCACTATTGATCACTCTCTCCTTAAGTTTTCTACTTCCTTAAAAACTTTTTACTTCTCCATTGCCTTGGTTCCCTCAGAAATTCCTGACTGCTCATTCTCACATGTCTTTCTGGGATATGCTTCCTTCATGGACCCTTTAAATCTGAGGTGGTCATCCATATTCTGCTCTGTTCATCCTGCTTGTTCTTACAGGGGACTATTGAACATTCATTAGTGTCCTTAATAATAGTCAAGTTATACAAACCAATATCCAATGTTGCCTGGTAACAATGACGTAAAAATCTGATTTATCTTTCTATATATGTTGGATAGTTTTCATCAGTTCATTGGTGTTGCAAAGGTCCCCCCTGTTTGATGCTTTGTCTCTGTTTCCTGAAGACCCTTCGTATGGTCTGAAGTTGGAATGAGCATCGGTCTCTAATGGTGCCGAGTTAATTGTGAATCCCTGAAAAAAAAAAGAAGAAGTCTATTAGAAACCAGCTAATTTCATTTTGTCATTTTCTGGATAATATATTCTGGTGTAGGCAGTCCGTTTTTTAAACAAGTTTGCAATAGACAATTTCCCCTCAAGGTTGATATAATAGGCAAACACCTTTTGCTGTGGCAGACAGCAAGAGGTAATGAAAGATTAGCTTACATTATGATTCATTATTTCAAAAATGTCAGAATAAAGTGGGTCTGCTGCATCACCCCAGCCTCTTCTACCTTAGAGGAGAGAGTACATGTTTTGCTTTTCTAATGTTAATGCACTCACTGTTTTTTTCTCTCTCTCTCTCTTTTTTTCCCCATAGGCCGAATTCAGATAATCGGCGCCAGGTTGGCAGAGAGAGATTGACCAGCTCCAGTGACAAGGGCAGCCTGGCCATGGAATCCGCCAAGGAGACACGATACTGTGCAGTGTGCAATGACTATGCCTCAGGCTACCATTACGGAGTCTGGTCCTGCGAGGGCTGTAAGGCCTTCTTCAAGAGAAGTATTCAAGGTAATAGTGTGTTGAAAACGACATATTGCATTGTTAATCCTAAAATGGGAAGCAGCAGAGGAAGGAAGGCATACGATCAACCACTTGTACAAAACCCTACAGCCCCGTAGGTCCACCGGTATCTTTGGTAGAAACATGAAGAAGAGACAGGAGCTTAGGGAAGTTGTGGCAGAGTTATGATGCTTCTTCCACTTGGCAAGATCCAGACAGTCTTGCCCAGCTATACAGGCAGAGGATTTCAACCACTGGGTCTCAGGGATGTTGTCTGTGCCCAGACTGGGGGATGGCAGGTTGATATTTATGTGTGCTGGCAACTAGGCTTACATGATATGGTGTAATATTAATTGGCTGTATATAATTACGGCTCCACCTTGGCTTTGTCCAGGTGAGTAGTCTGTTCTGATCTTTGCTCCAGACCAATTCTAGTTGAACTTGTTCTTCTCTGGCTGTTTTCATCTGTGTTGTCTGAATGGATGACATGACCTTTTGCTAAAATGAGAAGATCCAGTGACTGGTGACTGGTCGTAGGGTCAAGTACCTATCTGTGCTGTACCAAACAGTTAAGTATCTACCTGTAACATTTCATTTGCCCATCTGCCTCGATCCTTCTCTTGTGTATAGTTTACCAAATACAGTTTCTCTGATATGCCTCCAGCTGCATTTTATTTCTACTCCACGAGTGTTTCTACTGTTGCACTTAGAGGACACCCCGGGGGAAACCGCGATCACTTTTACTATGTAAAACGTCCATGCCAGAGATCGTTTGTTGGCAGGAACTGGGGTCTGATCGCAGTTTAGACTATAACTGAGTCACCTTTTTCTATCCCAACAGTAGAGCATTTTGCTCTATTTTTCTTTCTTTCTTTTTATTATTATTAAAGAATGATTATTCTTTAAAGTTTAGTATATAAATACAAAGTATATTTCCAGTGGAAGTTCCGTGTGGTTTTTGCGGACTTCGTGCTACACCTGTCCACTGCCCTGACATGGGGTGAAACCCGGGATGACACGCACTGTTTATTTTTCCCTCCATTGCCAGTAGGATGGACTTTTTTTTTGAGCTGTTCATAAGTAATAGAGTAGTATGTGAGGTCAACTTGGTCCTCTTTAAAACATTTTTTTGACAATTATTACTTTCAATATCTTTTAGAAAATACTGTAAGACTTGGACCTTTTTGTTGGACTTTAATAAAATGAATATTTTCTGATAGTAAATTTTTGTTTTTATAAATAAATATATGCCCAGATATAAATACCTGTAAATATATGTAAATTTTTATCTATACATATATTTATACATACACATAAATGCATGTATATTTACATATACATAAACATATATAAATATACATATGTGTATATAACAATATATTATTTAGCTAATACCATCATAATTGAGAAAAATTATATTTATATTTCGGTTTAATTTGGTATAAGCCCATTAAGATCTTTTGTCAGTCATGTTTATTTATAGTTTCATTGTTTATTTGATTTGATGTAACCTAAAACACCATTATTTTGTCCAAATATTTATTATGGTAGTGAAAGCTCATTTGACAGAGGTCTAGTTAGTGGATAAAGTCAGCTACAAAATTGGACAAGTCATTTATCTGAGACTGAATTACTGCATCAGGAAATATGATTTCGAGCATCAGTCAGCAAAGTTTTTCTGTAAAGGACCAGATGGTAACCGTTTTAGGCTTTGCGAGCCCTACAGTCTCCAGTGCAGCTGCTCATCTCTGGTGTGGCGGCCTGCAAGGAACCACAGACAATATGTAGACAAGTGGTGTGTGACAATAAAACTTTCTACACAAAAACAGGTCACTGATCAGAACTGGCCGGTGGGCCATGAATTGTTGACCCTTGATTTAATGTATGGAAAGAGGATAGATAGTTCTAAATCTAATGTTGATAATTCATGTTTATTGAGAACTTACTCTGCATCTGTGTTAGATGTTCTGAGTGAAATCAAATATGCATAAGACACAGTCTGTAATCTCACAAAATTTAGAATTTGGGAAATTTACTGGGGAAGCAATGGTCCTTGTTCTCATGATGTAATTAGAGAGTAACTCCGTTTACTATATTATAAAAATTAGAAGAACAATAGGTGATTATAGGAAAAGAAAATATTGTCAGTTATATATGTAAAATTACCAAGATTGAAAAGTAGAAATGACCTTCCTCCAAGTGACAATAGCAATATTCTCATGGATTATTTTCATCATATTTTTTTAAGCATTTAGGAATGAATTGAATAACTTTACATCAAACTTAATATCATCACCAAGAATTAAGGCATCGGAGCAGAAAACATAGAAAAAAACCATAAAAAAAATCAATGAAGGAAATGTGAGCTTATGAAATTAACTATTTTATTGGTATGGCATTGACTCAAGTTTAAATATTAAAAAAAATTCTGCTTACTCTTTGATAGGTAAAATATATATTTTACCTTCATTTTGTATATGTAGACTAAATAGTAGGCCTTCATTGTACTATAAATTGTACTATCTAAAATTGTAGTGTAAAAGGTGCATAAAATTGAATTTCTATTTATTTATCATGGTATGAAGTACTTATATAAGGTTTTTAAAATGAGATAGATATTGAGTCCACAGTTCTGGGAGAAGCCTAGAAACAAAACAGAGCCTTTAACTTGCAGAGACCGGGAGGGATCTTAAAGATGATTAAATTCACTAATTCATTTATTTGTCCATCAATTGCCTCTACTAGGCAAAGCACCTTGCAGGACCTTGGAGATACAATTATAGGAAACTCATGGTCCTTACCAGCATAGAACCTCCACAGGAGTGGGAGAGATGGATAAATAAACTGACAATTAAATGACAGTGTGACAGGTGCCAGGATTAGGATGAGTGCAGAGCCTTATAGGAGTCCAAAGTTCACTCAGTCCTGGTCGGGGTGGAGTCAGGCTCTGAGAAGATTTCCTGATTTAAAATTAGGCCTGGAGAATGGGCCAAGTGAGGAAAATGAAGAAGGGGATGAGTGTTTAGTCACAGGAATGAGCATATGAGCAAAGTCCTGGAGGTAATATAGAGTTTGGGGAGTTCTTTGGATAAAAATTAACAAAAAATAGCCCTGGCCAAGTGGCACAGTTTGGTTGGACTGTCATCCCGTACACCAAAAGGTTGTGAGCTCAATCCCCAGTCAGAGCACATGCCTAGGTTGTAGGGTTGAGGTGCATACTGGAGGTAACTGATCGATGTTTCTCTCTCACATCGATGTTTCTCTCTCTCTCTCTTTCCATTCCTCTCTAAAATCAATAAAAAATATATCCCTCAGGTGAAGATTAAAAAATTAACAAAAATAATTTACCATCAGATTAAACAAAGATATTTCTGGGCCATACATTCTTTCTTAGCCAGTGTAAAAACAGTTATTTATTTGCTTTTCACTTTAATGATGTTTTGTGTTTTTGATTTGTTTGTGCATATAAAAAGGAAAATACCAGAGCAAATTTAATGGTTTCTAGTCCCATTTTATCATCCAGTCTTGGAAACTTGCAGATAAAATGTTTTACTGAACTTCTTTGGCTCTTTATAAATGACATTGCCCCTCAGACTTATTTAAGGACAGTGAAGGGTCTGGCACACAGGTAGAAAGTTCTGAAGATGCCGCGGCTCTCCCTGTTTTCCTTGTTACTTAAGAAAAGTGCTAGAAATGAGTATCCATCAGCTTACTCTAGTGTTCTAAGTGTTTCTGTTGAAGAGGTAAAGTGTTTGACTGGAAAGTACATGAATTTTCATCCACTACTTGGTGCACAAACTTGATTACTCAAGAAATTGAGTAATGGCCTTCGGTTGAACATACTTTTTTTTTTTTTTTAAGCAATGTCAAAGATGCTACTTAAGGGACAGGGGTAAAGTTAAATAGTCTATGAATTTATTAATCATTGGAGGTGGAGAAGCTGTGTTTCTTAAGAGGTGTTGTGGGCAGAGACTCTTAGATGAGTTATACCAGCAGATTTGGTTCTGTGACCAGGCACAACCTTTCAGTATTATTTCAAGATAAAGGACTCCACTGAACCCCCTACTTCTCTTATATATTATCTCAAATGGTCATGAGGCACAGGGGAGGCTCAAGCCCATATACATATTCCCTTCACTATGCTACCACTTCATATACATATTCCCTTCACTATGCTGACACTTCATATTCATGCTGCCACTTCATATTCATGCTGCCGCTGCAAGGCCTATAGAGCAGCTGCTCAACATTAGATCAAACAGACATGGCCCAGGCAAGGTGTTGGCTTAAAGGTTAGCTAAGTCCAGGAGCACATGGTTTCAGGGCGGAGTCTGGTTATA
Organism: Mormoops blainvillei; assembly: GCA_004026545.1. Classification (NCBI taxonomy): domain Eukaryota; kingdom Metazoa; phylum Chordata; class Mammalia; order Chiroptera; family Mormoopidae; genus Mormoops; species Mormoops blainvillei. Next base: position 84,375 of record PVJD01002158.1, on the reverse strand, counting down.
ATTCAGTGTAGTGGGGGCCTTAAGGCCAACAAGGGTAAATGACAGCCTGATGTGCTGGACCTTAGAAAGAGGCAGGGTGAGACCGTCCAGCACCCTGGATAGCTCCTTCAACAGCTGCGGAAGGTGAGCGGAGACTGACTTTCTGAAGAAATTTAGGCCCTTTCATCTGGCTCCATTTGCTTTGTAGAGCTCTATTAAAAGAGAGTTTAGCTCTTTTATGCTTAGGGACTCACCCTTGTTCACCCATGATGGATTAGTCAGTTTTTTTAATGCTCATTGGAGGATACGTTTATTGATATTGAGTGAGTGAGAGAGAGAGAGAGAGACATTGATGCGAGAGACACACATCGATTGATTGCCTCCCACATATGCCCTGACTGAGGATCAAACCTGCAACCTAGGTATGTGCCCTTCCCTGACCCAGAATCGAATGCACAACCTTTTGGGATGCAAGACGGCGCCCCAACAGTCTGAGCCACCTGGCCAGGGCCATGATGGATTAGTTTTTATGTTTAGTTTCTCATTTCTAGTGACATGTACTGGCTTGACATGTACACTCATGAATGGAAAGGCCAGAGGATGGGAGAAGTGGAGGCTCCTCCCTCATTACACAGCTGTTTTATCCCTGGAGTCCTTTCAGAGACATGGCTCAAAGATTGAGATCCTGGCAATGTATGCACACAAGAATACTAAGCCTTTGGTCTCCATGTTCCACCCCTGCCCCTCGATAGTCTGGGTTCCATGCAATGGCAGGAGAGATCTTTTAGATATATTGTTCAAGGCGTACGGTGTTGCACTTAAAACTCTCTGCACTGGAAGTCCAGATCCTTTTCTATGGTTTAAAATCCTCTACATGATCTTACTCCTGCTTACTTCTCCCCTTTAATCCCATTCACTGTAATGCAGCCACTCTGACCTCCTTCCTCCTCCCCCACCACACCAAACCTGCCCCTTCCCCAGGACCTTCATATCTGTGGTCCCCCTCTTCCTTTTGCTTGCAACACCCACATCTCAGCTGGCTTCTTGTCATTCAGATCTCTGCCCGAGATTACTTTCTCAGAGAATCTTCCCTAATATTCTGCCAAAAGTTACTCTATAGACCTTTGCCTCTAGTTTGTTTATACTGCATCATCTTGTTTTCTTTTTTCTTTAAGACCCTTAAACCCTTAATAAAAAGGTCTCTGATTTATTTATTTGGTTGATTATTGTCTGTCTGCACCAGGTACCACCTCTCCATATTCCTGTCCAAACTTGTACAGGAGCTGAGTGAGAGCTGCTTCCTGGTCTGGTCTGCTTTTTTTGTTGCTAAAGTGCCAGTGCCCGTGGTGGTGTTGGGCATCTCGCTGGTAAATAGTAGAATGTGGCAAGTGGTCAGAAGAATAGTAGATAAAACCTGCTGGAAGACCTTAGAAAGGGGAGGAATTTCACTGAAGTGGGTAAGGTTGGCTGGAGAAGCATGAATGCCAGTGGTATATTTGATATAAGCCTGCAAAGAAATGGAGGATTTTTGTAGGCAATGATAAGTTTGGAAAAGAATTTCAGAAATGTGAAGTAGCATAAACCAAGATATGCTCAGTGGAAACTGAGTGAATCGACTGTGAGAGAACAGAGGGCTTGTTGTCCTCTTCCTGCCTCTCTATGCTCCCTCTTCAGTTCCCTAAACACAGGCTCGGATGCAGGCTCGGTGCGTGCATCCTGGCTTCTGTCACTTCCTCCTTTTCTTCTCTGCTCAGTGTCCAAGGCAATCTCCTGAATGTCTGTTTACGGGTAGAATCGTATCCTCCTCTCCCCAAATATATTGAAGTCCTAACTCCCAGTACCTCAGAATGTGGAAATAGTGTCATTGCAGATGTAATTGGTTAAGATGAAGTCATGCTAGAGTAGGGTGGGCTCTTAATTCCAATATGACTAATATCCCTATAAGAAGAGGGGAATTTGGACACAGAGACAGGGAGGAGACTGCCAGGAGATGACAGAGAGAGCGAGAGCGAGAGCGAGAGAGGTCCCAGAAAGAGGCATGGAAGGGTTCCTCTCTTCAGGTTTCAGAGCGAGCATGGCCCTGCGGACACTTCAATTTCAGACTTTTAGTCTCCAGATCTGTGAGACAGTAATTTATGCTGTTCTAAGTTACTTATTTGTAGTACTTGTAACGGCAGCCCTTGAGAACAATATTTAAGACCTAAAGTGTTACAGCTATGCAAATATCTCTCAGATCTATGTCCTGCCCGAACCTGGCTTTGTAGAAGCTCTTGCGTGTCTTCACCTGACGAGCTACTTCTTTTGACTACTGTTTATATCAGTTCCGGCACTGTTCCCTCGGGCATCCAAACTTAACACCTTGGAGTTAGTTATCTTTATATCTGTGCTTTGGCTGCCTGGCGTATAGTTCAGTTGAGTGTATCTCTTAAATGTCTCCCCCATCCAATTCTCACTCCTCAGAGTCAACCCCATTGCCTTTCACCAGGACTGTCCAATAATTAAATTTTCCCTTTTGTCTTCATCTTCATTTAAGTCATTTGCTTCATTGTTTTTCCTTCTTTCAAGCCATTCTGCTCCCTGTCAGTCTATTAATGTTCTTCAAGCAAATCACTAATCTTGTCAATACTTTGTACAGAATCCTTTCATAACTTCCATGACCTGTGGAATAATCTTTCAATAGCTATTCAAGAGTTTCCTCAGTCCTGCTCTAGACTGTCTTTCCAGTTGTTTTAAAGTCACTGTTTCTGCTTCTGAGGTAGACCCTTTAGACTGGGCTGCTTGCTATTACGCAAATATGACCGTTCCATTTCTTTGCTGGGAATTTCTTTCCAGAGTGACCAGTAAAATTTCTTCTTTCCTAGTCAAAAGTGACAATCATCAAACCTTCTCTGATGTTAAAGCTTCTCTCTCTCCCATGGTCCTTCATATTACTTTGTTCCTGTTGCCTAGCTTTGCAGATATATATATATATATATCTTTCCTTTGCTAACTGGGAGCACCTCAAAGGTAAAGCCCACATCAAGGCCTTATATTATAGGAGTCACTCAGTGAGTAAATGACAGGCTGAAGGGAAGATGAGTATAAGTTTGCTTTAGTCAACACAAAACCATTATGTTTTTTTCAGTCATGGGAGACAGGCAACAAAGCTGTCTTTAATTAGTGTTAACCTGCCAGAAGCATGTATGAAAGACCAGAGAAGGCAGAGAATGGAAGCATTAAGGCTAATTTGGCTGATGTTCAAATATCTTAGACATACTAAAAATCTGGACTTTTTGGTATTTGTGAAATTGGAAAAAGGAAATGGGATGAAGGGCATTATAATGAAAGAATCTACAGTACTTGGAGATAATTTAATATGACACAGCTGGAAAATAAAAGAGTTAAAGAGATTCAAAAATAGAGAAAGAGTGATGGAATAAATCATCACCTGAATTGGGAAAATCAAGATCAGTTAGGTAAGGTCAACTGTGGACATACTGAGTTTGACGTGATATTTGATTATTGAGATATGATTATCCAGCAGGTACAGAAACAGAATCAGGGGTGGAGGAGGTGAATCAATTCCCTCAGTTGGTTTTAAGGAAATTTGGAGAAAAGAATGGTTTTAATACTTACTGGAGGTTGTCTATTATTAATAATGGCGCAGTAACTCCAAAAACTTCCTCTTACTTCTCATAATAATATATTATAAGAGTTCCCTGGATCTTACCAACGCCTTATAAAAAATGCTCTTATTATTGAAAGTGTACATTCAATACCTTTCTAAACAGGAAAATCACAAATTACCCCACCAGGGCCCAATACTGGTCTCCAGGAACTCAGTGATTTAAGAGAGAACATGCTGATACCAACACATTAAGCTGTACAAGTAGTAAATGGCAGGAGCAAACAGAAGCATTTTCATGTTTTTTTCCAAATTATTCATACCGTAGAAGTCCATTGACATCTTTTCTGACCCAGATCTGGCCTAATCTTTCCATTACTTCTCCTATTTTTTACTCCCTGTCTTGTAGAAACACGCATCTTGTGCAACAAAGAAACAAGGCTATTGGGGCCAAAAGGCAGAAGAGTTTGGTATGCACACATGTGAGCTCTCATGTAATTTTCATGAGAGAGCGTTTATAATGAAACTTTTTAAAAGGAAGGACTTACTCCCAGGGATTGTTAAATCTGCTAGATGTTTGGCTTCTGGCTCTTATTAGAGAAAAAGAAATGCATCGCCTGAAATTCCAGACCTAAACACCTCCCGTGTAAGAATGCCACCCCCATTACCAGTGTGAAGTGCTTCTTACCCTGAAATGCTAAGGACTCCAATGAGGCAGGTGCATATGTGCTTGCTTGCATGCAAAGGACGGCTCAGGAACACAAAACCGTAGTCTTTCCCCCTGTGAAATGACCGTGGGTCTTCTTCTTTTTTTTTAAATTTGCCTTTGGCCAAGTAATCTTTATCTCGGAGATCATTAAGATAAAATGCACCTAACAAATAAAATTGGTATAGAATCCCCATTTCTTGGCAGCCCTCGTGGACAGAGCTGAAGCTTTCAGAGGCCTTTAAAAACCATGGCAACAAATGCCTCTGAAGGGTAAGCAAAGGTTCCAAATGTTTTTAATCGCTGGTGTTTTTATGCTCCCACTTCAAGCATTCTTCTTCATTTTTTTGTTCGTCTGATTGAAATTAAATTTCCAATTTCCTTACTAAGTGGTACTGCCCCCATCAAAGCATTGACTGTCTCCATTAAAGTGATAGAATATGAACCCATAGATAGTGCTTAAGCTTATCAACAATTCCATTAGAAAGTCCTATTTATGAGTGGCAATAATTTTGCACAAAAATTATAAATAGCCTTTAATGGGCACATTTTCAAAGGGCACCAACTAGCCCTCAAAATAATGTGCTCTTTACAAAACCTGCCAATAGTGCCCTCTGGCCTCATCCTGCCTGAATGTCCCTCTTCTCCACAGAAAGCTGCTGTCCATGCCTCAAAAAGTGCTCCATCTTTTAAAAAGAGACTGGCCTGTTTCACTCATTCAAAGGAAAGTATACTTTGAGATGCAGGCTTCTCCTTTCTAAACTCCGTATGATACTTTTTCAGAACTATGTATACGAGCTAGGCTATCGCTTGATTGCCTGGCTTTTTGACCGAAAAATAACAATGTATAAGAAAACTCTACTTCATAAATCTATTATCTACTTTGTAAACCCTTCTCTTGCTGTAATGTTAATTTTCCACTCATGCGTGAGTTATCGAGCAGATGTGGTATTTTTAAAGGAAAGAAATGCTTCACTTGAGAAACAGACACTATGGTCCGGAAAGCATTCCTATTATTCCCCCCACGTTATCATCTTCCTTTAGCTGAAATAAAAAGTGATTTCGTCTTTTCAGTTGCTAAGATATAAAGGAACAAAGAAAACAATTTAATTATTAAACTATAATTTTGCTTTGCAGTAGGTACTATTCTCCCTATTTTCTTTGAGAAAAAGATATATGGATTTTAAATTTCATCCAAACAGATATCATCTTTACGTGGTCTATTGGGTAGCTTCAGGTCACGGATTGGGAGGTGCAGAGTGAATGAGCAGAGAGAAATTCTTAAATCATCACTCAAGGCTGGGTGGCTGGCTTGCATTTATCGGTATGATTTTTTAAATGATTGAAATATAAGCACAATGATTTAAAAGAATGGATGCACTACTTTACCGTAATTCATTAGGTGATGCGAATGATGTTTTCTTTATATACCTGAGAAGATAAATTATAGTTCATAAGGTAACCAGAATTCATAATTATTTTGTTCCTTTGACACTTTAGAGTTACTAGTAAGGGAATCTATTTAAAGGTATATAAAAGTGCCTATACCACTACTATTAACCAGTGCCATGATGGTATATTATAGTCACCATGGAGATGGTTTTCCTCTATTTTATTTTTTAATTTAATATAATTTTATTTTATTTTATTTTATTTTTTTCTGATTTCTAGAGTGCTCATTTCTCCAAGTATACCTTCCCCTTCCTACAGACCAGCCCCATGCTTACCTGTCCTCTCTACCTCATCATGCACCATCCCTTGTACTGGTCTCCATTCTCATCTCTCATCTCTAATGTGCTCCACGTCCTCACCTACCCTGTGTGGATTTGTTTGTCCTCTGCCTACGTGTTCTGGTCCTTGCCATTCTTTCCCCTTCTCACCACCCAATCTGACTTCACCAGGCTATAGTTTTGTTTTCCTTGTTGCATTCTCCTTAGTCCTTGTGTGCACACCTGCAGACCTCCCTGTCCCTGTTACAATGCCTCCACAGCCCCCGTACTCCCCGCGCCCAAAGATGGCCAACTTTCTGAGCTCAGGGACTGACAACAGTGTTTTTCATGCAACAGGTAGTGATTGAATGGGCATTTTATTTTAGCACTTGAGGAAATGCAAATCCTCAAACCCAGTTAAGGACACAGCTTGTGCACCAATGGGAAGGTCGTGATATACACGTGGAAGGTTGTGAATACACACCAAACAATGGAAGAGTTGAACTCAGCACTACAAGAGATGTCTCAGCAGCCTGAAGGGATGAAGTTCATGTTATGAGTCGAGTGGAGGGAGCAAGTACAGTGCTGTGGGGTAAAGTTGAAGACATTTTGGAGGAGATGACGTTTAAACTGGTATCTGTACAGGGGACCAAGGCAGACAGTTCCACTTCGTTGTAAGGGTCCTGTGATTTCTTGTTGGTGGTTGCTACTCACTTCTGCATGTTCAGTGCTGTAGGGCATTCATTACCATCACATTTTAGAAGAGTGTGTGTGTGTTTTTTCTTTTACTCTTTGTGATATACTTTAAAAACATATTTCATGTACATATCGGTAATGCTGTCATTAGCAACCCATCTATTATATATCTAGAGGTTAACAATACTTTGTTTCCAGGATATGGGTCATGTGTTATTTCAACTTATTTTTGAAGGTTGACATAGAAGTAATGTTAATAAAAATTTAGAAATGTTCCTCTATAGTAATATATACTGTAGCTATTATGGAGGGAGATGTGTTTGATATTTGATGTGGAAGAAAATAGTTGGTCCTGAGCTAAAATGTATTTAGGTATGCTCAGCTTACACTCCATAATTTTTAGGTTTGCAATTTTCTTGATTTCCCCCCCTCCCCTGGTTTTAATTTTATGAGCTATGTATGAGAAGATTAAAAAAATGACTAGAGACGTATGGTTCTAAGAGTTGACATAAAGTTTCCCATAACATGGACCATTAGTAGAATATAAACTTAGATACACCCTTTAATTTTTTTAATTGCAGCAGTAAACCTGACCTGAGAGAAGAAAGAAAATGGTTTTGTCAGCTTTCACCAACTATATACAGGGGGCTTGAAGCATTTCAATGGCCCTCCCCTATTCGTCCTCTCTAATACTTTATCTTTAGGTCAATGCTCTCAATGCAAATGGTGTAAACATGTGAGATAACATCAATATATAAATTCAGATCTCAGAAATGGGTTCTTTCTCTCTGCCACCTGATCTGATTGTGTTCCTTGCTGACTTATTGCAAACCCAAGGGAGGACCTGGAGAGGCAAGGTATGTGCTGGTTCACCTGTGCGGCTGAGGGGCCCTATCTTTATTCTCGTATCACCTTATTGAACCAAGTAAGGACAGCAGAGTCACAGTCCTAATTTTGGATCTGCTTTTCTTAGAAACACAAGTACTGTGAAAAGCCCCATGTACCATACACTGTTCATAAAATGCTTCTTAGGTAGTCACTTTTTCTGAATACGAGACATGTGAAAGAGTTTGAGTTAGAGACAAAGGTATCTTACAAACCTTTTCTTTTATATGTGTGTATTTGTGTGTGCATGTGTATGAGTGCATGTGCACACACATAGGTGCATATGGAAGTATACATACTCACCCATACATGTATAGAGGGAAAGAAGTATGTACTAAATGTGGAAATTTGTTCTACAAAATATTAACAGTGACTGTCTCTGAGTAACAGCACTATGGCTAAATTTTATTTTATTTGCCTATTTACATTTTTATTTTCCCCCCAATAAGCATCTTTTACTTGTGTAATAAAAATTGTTTTGAAATTCATGTTGTAACTGATTACACTAGTATTCACTAGTAGTGTAGGCACACTGGTATTTTCTTTACTCTTTCCTCAGTAGAGAAGGATCGTTGTGTGTCTAGCATGTCTTCATACTTTATTTAAAAAAAATCTTTATTCTCTGCAAGAGGACAAATTCTCACTCAAGTGCAGCATTTATTTTCTTATTTGTGAGCCCAAGTGAAATTGAATTAGGTGGCTATGTAGTAGCTGAGGCCAATAAAGTACTGTTCCTTCTGAGTGGTTGAGGGTCTAGAGCAGAGGAGGTGAAAGGCCTTGTGTTAATGACATCGCCAGGAGTCACAGTCTTTAGAACTGCTGGCCTCCCCAATGAAGATGAAATATTTCAGTCATGCAGCCAAGCAGTGGTTGTTTACCCTAATGACACATCCTAGGGAGGAAGAGCCGGCCTTGTGGGAGGGACTCGTGTGTCATAGGTTGTTGATTACAGCTGCACGAGAATAGACCTGAAGCCCTGTTGAAATGAGAAACTGCAATTCTGATGTCCCAAAGTGGCAGCTCTTAACTTCCTTTTCCTACTTCCAAAGTCCCACCACCTAAACCAGTCTCTTTTTTTTTTCTCAAGGGGTGTCCTCACTCAAGCAAAATTTTAACTTTTAGTCATTCAAGAGAACTATTGTCAGTATGAGTTTTCCAGCTTTGATTGGAATATGGCTGGCTGACTATGACCTTCCTGAGGCTTTGAGTTGGAGTGTGTTTTTCCCCCCCATTGGTGTCCTCACCTTTTGCCTTAGGCCTGGACTATGCACTCAGCAGCTCTCAGACCTTTCAAGAATAAGGATCACTTCGAAAGAGGGTAAGATTTGAGGGCATGATAGTGGTTGTACTGGTCCTCAGTGTCCCTTGATTGAGAAAACACATCCTGACAAGAAGCTTTCATGGAAAGAGTGGTGGTTTCAAATGCTTTGCCTCTTAGGTTGGCCGTGAGAGCTGCCTGTGTGTGAAGAGCATGCTGTGTGTAGGGACTGCATACATTCATTGAGCTGTCTGGAGATAATACCTGATCTTCACCTTGATCGTCTACTCTTTGCCGTAACTGCCTGTGCCAATGGCACCAAAAGTGACTGATGACATGAACTCTGGCAATTCATTTGCTCCTGCTTCTTCATATAGAAATTTTGTGTTTTTTATTCTGAAATGGTTGGACAAAGTGAAGAAGAGTCCTCTTGAAGCAGCTAGAAAAATCGACAGCTAAGAGTTATTTTTGACAGTAATGGGCTAAATCATTGTAATGGTTCTTTAAAAAAAAACAAAAAACAAAGAATAAATCTATACCTTTAAGAAGACCTTGAGATAGAAAATTCCCCGAAGACAAGGAGCTGGCACTCTGGTCTTCTGGGATAAACTGTCTGAATTTTCCGGGGTTTCCGAGGGCGGTACTGGTGGCTCCTGGCTGCCTCACATCAAGGGCAATGGTGTAGGGCATTTCCTGTGATAATGAGCCCCTAGAAAGAGCTGTTTCTTCTCACCTCAGGGCTGAAACAGAGTATTTTTGTTGCATTGACTCTTCGAATTGTCAAAAGAGTGACTCAGTGATATTTTTTATAGAGATAATTTTTCACTCGACTCTCATCATGGTGGAACTCTTTTATCCAAATTAATTTTAGTTTTTGAGGCCTTTCAGTTTTTTTAAGGCCCTTTGTTGCACCTCTTTGACCAGGAAGCTCATTCAAAATGCTACTGTTACTGCTACTACTACTAGGTGAGTCACTCTGCTCTTGTGTAGTCTGTGCGCGTGTGTGGTAAAATATGTTGGAGTCAAGAAACTGTTGAAATAGGTAAGGTGAGAAGTAAAGAAAGTTGGATGGAATTGGGGACCAATAAAGGGCACAGGGGTCCAACCCAGCAGCCAATGGGAGGTCTGCCCTCACCATGAGGGAAGACTGCTTTGTCCAAGAAGAAGTAGTAGCCAATACAGAAGTAGAACTGGTGGTGATTCACACCAGGCTGGGTTTTGAGCAAGAGGAAAGGGGTGATCCTGAGATGTTATCTGAGCTGAATGACTGGAAGAACAGTGAGGCTGAGGCTTGATAAAAATTTTTAAATTTTTTAAATGTATTTGGTCCCCTGAACAACAGGCCTCAGGGCTGGTTGAATTTGAGATATGTTCTGGCCCACCACCTTGCCCCTTGATCCATTCCTACCTGTTTTTCATATTTGATTTGTGAATTAATATACTACTTGTAATTCTTTTATTTTTTTCCCCCTAGGGAGTTTAGCTTTGGATTTTAAATAGAAACAAGAGGACAATCACACCTCATCTTGTGCCAATCAGCTTAGGACCATCCTTTTGCTTAAAACCGTAACTGGATTAGGGATTGCTGTGATTTATAGTTCATGGTATGAAGTCATAGAAAACTTTATAGTATATTTGAAATGAAAGGAATAGAAATTAAAGACTGAATCATTCACTAAGAAATAACAGATCAGATTGATTTATTTCTGCAAGACTTGGTGGAGATTTGTTCCTTTTCTTAAGCCAATTAAGTGGGGTGAACTATTATAAAAAGATATATGAGTCAGGTTACCATAACATTCCTTTTTTTTAATCCTTACCCGAGGATATGTTTATTGATTTTAGAGAGAGAGGGAGAAGGATAGAGGGAGAGGGGAAGATAAAGAGAGAGAGAGAGAGAGAGAGAGAAAGAAACATAGATCGGTTGTCTCCTATATGAACCCCAGTTGGGGATCAAACCCACAACCTAGGTATGTGCCCTGACCGGGTATTGAACCTGCAACCTTTGGGTGTATGGGATGACGCTCCAACCGAATGAGCCACCTGGCCAGGGCCAGCAGCATTCTTCCATGAAAATCTTTACAGGAGCAGTCGTTATGGGTTTATCTGTTTTATGTCTGCTTATATTCCAGTAGATCCAAAAGGGGTCATATTCATTAACTTTTCCTTTTTTCTTTCTTTCATCTATGTTTTCAGCTTTCATGACTTACACTATAGACAATAGAACAACTATTCTGTACCCTCAATGCCTTTTGAGTTTTTATTTTTATTTATTTTTTTCTTTAACTATATAATCTTTATTACATTTTTCCATTACCATTTAGTCCCCTTATACACCCCTCCCCCCAACCATCACCACCCTGTTGTCCACGTCCATGAGTCCTTTTTCCTTTTTGCTCCATCTCCCCAACCCCTGCCGCCCCCACTAGCTGTCATCTGTTTTCCATCTATGAGTCTGTCTCTGTTTTACTTGTTAGTTCAGTTTGTTCGTTAGATTCCACTTGAGTGAAATCTTATGGTATTTGTCTTTCTCTGACTGGCTTATTCCACTTAGCATAATGTTCTCCAGGTCCTTCTATACTGTTGCAAAGAGTAAAATTTTCTTCTTTTTCACGGCTGAGTAGAAGTCCATTGTGTAAATGTCCCATAGTTGTTTTATCCAGTCATCTACTGATGGACACTTGGGCTGTTTCTGTGTCTTGGTGATTGTAAATGATGCTGCAGTGAACGTAGGGGTTCTTGTGTTCTTTCAAGTTAGTGTTTTGGGTTCCTTTGGATATATTCCCAGAAGTGGGATTGCTGGGTCAAAAGGCAGATCCGTTTTTAATTTTTTGAGGTTTCTCCATAACTGCCTTCCAGAGTGGCTGCAGCAGTCTGCATTCCCACCCAGCATTTTTGCATTTTTAATCTGGATCATATTTTGTCATAATTTAGAAAATGTAGCTAATCCAAAGCGATTATTACATGAAAACTTGCTTTACAAACTATAAATTGCCACAGAAGTATTAGTTATCATTAGTATGCTTATCAACTGCGTAGTCTTAGAAAAATTATTTTATGTATTAGGACTTCTCATTTCAAGTGACCAAAATACAATTCAAACTCGAGTCTTGGGGTTGGGATGGGGTGGGCTAGGGAATGAAATTAAGTGGAAGAACGCTTGAGTGTCTTGGCTAGGGGAGGGACCAGGCCTCGGTGACCACAGGCCCAGCGACTCAAAGCCCGTCAGGAGCCCTGCCTCGCCTCTGTTCCTCTCTGGGTGCCAGCATCATGCTCCCTGTAAACCTGCATCTCCCCAAAGGTGGAGAGCAAGGCTGGAAGCAACCGCCACACCTCACATCCTGGGACATTCTTCATCAGCAAATATTAGGGAAGGCCTCTATTGACCCTGCTTTGGTCAAAGACACACCCCTGAACCAACTGGCTATCATTAGGAGGCAGAGCTGCATTTCAGAAGTGATCCTGGGGCACACCCTGTGTAGGGGGCTGTTCCAGAGGTGGGAGGAGCATTGTGAGCCACACACCCCATTGTTATCTAGCATTCCTGCTGTCTCCGACCTTCCATTTCCTCAGTGAGAAATGGCCCGATGACCCCTACCTTGCCGCATCGATGCAGTAGTTAGAGATCATGCTCCACTTACTGCAGGTGCTCTGTAAAGAGCCACCATCAGTATCACCTCCTCTTGGCTCTTAGCAAATTCCCTCTGAGATAGCTTCCTGCTCTGAAGCTAAGGAGAGCAAACACCTTAACATTTCCTTATTTGTCTTCTAAATTGATCTTTACCCATTACTTCTTAAATATAGATTTTTTTTTCTCATTACCAGCACCTGAAAATTAGTTAACATTTCTACTACAAAAACGAAAGAAGAAAGTCCGAGTTTTGCAAATATCTCTGTGGGTGTCTGCCTCTTACTTACACTTTTTTACCTATGAAGAATGTCAGGCTTTGGAGAGCAGGGAGGGCATATCCTTGGAACCCTTAACATATCACATATACAGCTTCTGGCATGTAGCAGAGAATCAAAATTCCTTGAATAAATGAATCTTCTTTTTTTGCTGTTACCTCACTTGTTTTCATGAAAATTTTAATGAGACTTTCCTTAATTAAAACATACTTTAAAAAAGGAAAAATGTAGTGTTTAACTTCCATAGTATGAAACTAGAGGCAAACACTTTTTAAATAAAAACTTGTTGGGTGTATATAAATTATTAGAGTACACATTTTCTTATAGTGGGGTAAGTCTACATAATCCATCTCCTATCTTTCTATGTCTTTGATAGTGATACTGAAAATATATAATCTCCTTCTAGGAAAACATTTTCGAAGAGTGGGCTCTGCTTCCAAACTAGACTAGCATTTTGTAGTAAATTAGAAAAAAAGTTTATAATAATCTTTATAATTGCCATTTCAAAGTGGAAATTGGGACTGTCACCAAATTATTAATCAATAACAGATTGCAACAAGGCAATTACACCAGATTTATCATTTGAAATATATTCTGTTAAATAAAATATAGTTCCTCTTTCCTGTTCTCATTTGTAAGCAGCGAGGATAATTCAGGTAGCTTGAGTCAGGATTTGGAGCATAGCCTGGCTTAATAGTTTTGGGCTTACTTCTGACTCTAAAGGACTTGTATCCCTTATTTTCCTGGAGAACGGAGGCAGCCATGCTCACCTTAAAGCCCAGAAGTGACTTATCGGTCTCGTTTTCAGCTGTCGTCCTAGCGGCGTGTGTGACTTCCCCACATCCCTTGACAGGCTGGGATTCTTGCTTATTTATAAGGGTGTCTGCACGTGTTTTGTAAAGAGGCTTGAATGAATGGCTATTTTTCTTACTTTTTTTTTTTTTTTTGTGCTTTCTCAAGTTTTCAAATAGCTTCCAGGTCTGACAGTTAGGCTTATGCTGATCCGAGTGAGTTTTTTTTGGGTAAGATGAAGTATTTTGGATGATTTATACTTGACTTCATAAATGTAGCCTAGCAAGTTATATGATTTGAAGAGAATTGCTTAAGGGTAAAAAAAGGATTGCTTAACGGCTACGAAAATGACAGGTTATTATAGATTGGTTTGAGGGCGCTGTCGTTCAGCTGCTGTCCCTACAAATTTGAGCTCTGCCGACCTGGAGACTTAATAGTCTCTAATTATAATCATGGTTAACGTTCAATGAGTCCTCGCTTTGTACCAGGCTCTATGTTACAGAGTTTCAACACATCATCTCATCTACTCCTCCACAAAATTCTAGGAAACAGCATGACAATTACTCTCAAACCGATGAGGAAACTGAGAGCAAAACCAGTTCGGAAACCAGCCAGTCAGACTACAGAGCCCATGTGTTCTATTAGCCATGCTGCTCTCCTGCCTTCCTTAAGAGGAAGGATGCTTCTGAAAGGGTCACTGGGCCCTGACCATTGTGGCTCAGTTGTTGGGCATCATCCCAGAAAGCAAAAGGTCACTGGTTCAATTCCCAATCAGGGCATGTGCCAGGGTTGTAGGTTTGGTGCCTGGTTGCGGCCTGTGTGAGAGGCAACTGATTGATGTTTCTCTCTCACATCAATGTTTCTCTCCCTCTCTTTCTCTCTCCTTTCCCTTCTCTCTAATAAATAAGCAAGTAAATCAATAAATAAACAAACATTTAAAAATAAAATAAAAGGGACACTGGAAGTGAGGGGTGCCACCTGATCACAGCTGGCTCCTGGTCCTGCTAGGTTTACTGGCAAGAAGAGTGGGGACCAGGTTGGCTGGAGTTAGTCCTGTTCACCCAGAGGAAATGGGGCTGTTCCCATGCACTGGCCAGGACCCAGACACCCTGGGGGCCTCCTTGTATCCTTCCAGGCCTGGGATAAAGGTAAGGACCCCTCAGGGATAGGGCGTGGGTCAGGGGACAATAAGGGACGCATGCCCGGAAGGTTGTCCCAGAGACGCAGGACGGCTCTGTGGCAGGAGCAGAAGCAGGCTGGGGTCTCCGCCTGCCACCCGGGGACCTGCTCCATGTTCTTTGCTGCCATATCTGAAGATCAAAAATGCAGCGCACACTTAGCCCTTTTCCTATGCTCTATTAGAAAAATGCAGCAATTTTCTCTTGCTTGTTAACAGGGTCCTGGTGGTTAAGTTTATTGCCTAGTCCATGGGTTTCAGAGTAGAGAGAAATAACCGCTGGATAGGGTGCTGGTAGCAGAACCAGAAAAGAAGTGAACATTGTTGATGCTGGGTCGGCGTTGGTTAGTAAATTTTAAAATAGTTTTTTGATTATTCAAAAAAAAAGATAATACGCATGAGTAAGTATTAAATGGTACAAGATTGTACATGATGAAAAGTTAAGAACTTCTCATCCCACGCCAAAATCCACATTTCTTTTCTCAAGAGATAAGCCCTATTAACAATTTCTTCCAAAAATTACGTATATATAGCTATGTATATTTCGGTAACATAAGGCAGCTGTGTGCCGCACATCATTCTGTGCCTAGCTTCCCTCACTGAATACTATGCAGGGTTGGGCAAAAGTAGGTTTACAGTTGTGAGTATACAAAACACAGTTTATTCTTATATTCTTATTTATTAGTTATTGTATTATTTTTCATATGAACAACTATAACCCTACTTTTGCCCCACCCTGTATTATGGAGATTTTTCCATGTGTTGGTTCAGGTCTCATTTTTTATTAATGGCTGTATGTTTGTCGATAGTAATACCCTCTGTTGGCACAAGTTTTACGGCTGACCGAGCGTTTACATACACTGTCTCTCTGGGCCTCCTTGCAGCCAAGAGGGAGGCATCGAAAGGCCCAGAGCGGTTGCCTGGCTCACCCAGGATCACATGGGGCCCGGACTCAGGCCCAGGCCTGTGCTCCTGGCTCTGTGACATTCCCTGCGTATGCCGTGCTCCTTCCACTCAGTGCGGCGACCCCAAGTGGAGGTAAACAGTGTGGAGGCAGTAAAAGAAATGCCAACGTGGTGCCCCAAGAAGCCAGATGAAGAGGAAATGTGGCCCTTAGGAAAGTGAGAAAAGAGGGTAATCCAAGGTTAGAACTAGAAGGGTCCTGGCGATCAGGAGGGGTTTCCCATACCTTTTAAAGATGAGGACCTGGGGCCCAGACATCAGACAGCTTTCTCAGGCCACACAGTGAGGTCATTTTCATTCCTGAGGATGGCTCTTTTTTTGTTTTTGTAATTCTTGCCAAAGAATACATTTATTCATTTTAGGAAGAAAAGAAGGGGGGAGAAAGAGAGAGAGAGAGACATCGATCTGTTGCCTCTTGTACATGGCCTGACCAGGGATCAAACCCACAACCTAGGTATGTGCCCTGACCAGGAATCGAACCTGTGACCTTTCAGTGCACAGGACAATGCTCCAACAAATCAAGCCACACTGGCCAGGACTCCTGAGCCTAGAAAAACAGAAGATTCTAAGATTTTTCCAGGTTCTCTTGTTCTCATCAGCTAGACTGGGGTGTGGACAAGCATGTAGGCTGAGAAGCCTGAACACCCTTGAGAAACGAGAAAACTCCTTGTAGCACTGTAGCGGGGCCCTTCTGAGAGAATTCCCCCCACAGGACAGTATGACCACCTAGACTCGAGCTGTCTGGATGTCCAGGCAATGCAGATTTGCATGTCGCCCTGCCTGCCACCCCCTTCATTCCCTGAGCATCTGATATTCACACAGCTCTTCTCCAGACCGCAGGGCTATTCCCACATGTGTCGAGGGCTACTGTCCCCAACCATGCGGACTGCAAAATTCATGAGATTATCTGTGCTATTTTGGCTTAAATTTTACCAGGCAAATAAGTCCAATAAATGCAGAACAGTTCTCCTTATGCATAGGTTTTCTGTTTGTTTGTTTGTTTGTTTGTTTTAAATCAAACAACCATCCTGTTAAGGTTCATTGGCAATACAATGAATGAACCCAGGGTCCATTTATTTTTACTTGTTAAGAGAAGGTGTTACTCAAGCTGAGAAAGCGCACTGGCAGTTATTTCTGAGTCTGACAGAGTATCCTTCAGTTTATTTCCTCACTTTTGAAGTAGGCTTAAAAACTTTTATTTAAAGAAGAGTGACTGAACTCCTGTGTTAAAATGTGCTAGAAGATTGTTGGATCAGAAGCTCCCACATCGTCTTTCTTTACTTTTATCAGGAGGCCCGGGAGGGACTTTGCCTAGTGTGTTAATTTTGGCGGGCTCCTCAAATGGAAGAAACACCATATGTAGCAGTTCAGTGGTCAAAAGTGTACAAGGGAATGTTCAGGTGTGGCAGCCAGAGGGACACTCACATTCCACACCACACAGATCTTAGGACACATGGTTTTCCCACTCTCCCTCGCAGCACCTCAGTGACCCAGGAGTGGGAGGGTAGGACAAGGTACCTGTTAGCTGTTCTAGAAATCTCGGGCAGGAAGCATGGCTCTGCTCAGGGTCTCTGAGCTTTATCCTCTCGTTTGGATCTCCAGCCCATTTTCCTCTTCCTCGCTTCTTCCGCTTTGGATAATGACAGTTTGAAATTGTTTCTACTGCGGCTGAACACCAGTGTTCAGACTTTAAATGCATCCAGGTAGGCAGAAATCTGGCAGAACCCTCCGCAAACAGTTGAGCAGAGCAAAGGAGAAGGGTCTAGAGGTGAACTGAATGCTACCTGACATTGAACTAATCGTGCCAATTGTCACACTGCTCTCCTTTATTTGATGCTTACCTGTTGTCCCACAAAGTCCTTCCTTGGGCTGTAGAACAGCACTTGCTACTTGTTTGAGCTCTAAGAGGCATCTTGAAAGCGGTTCATTGTCTCAGGTATTACAATGAAATGGGAGACGGCACTGATTGCATTATGTTTTCTATTAGCACAGCTGTTGGTTTGATCCTGTGCCAGGTGCTTAGAACGACTGCGGTTTTGCAGCTGGTAAGCAAGGTGGGGCAAGGGGAGGGGTCGTGTCGCTGCCCTGGCCGGGAGCATCAGCAGGCTGGGGCCTGGGGGGGGCGGAGGGGGAGAGCATTTTCTCTTTCCTTAATTTTCACTTAGAAAAAGGAGCTCTCCAGGATAGTTATCCTTCCTAGAATCCTTTTAAATAGCTTTTCTTTAAAAGTATACTTCGATGCTAAGCAATATTTTTGTTTCTTTGAAAAATCAAGGTAAAAATGCCAGTTGAAGGTGGTGTTGTCACTAGAATGGACTCGCTGTGAAAATATAATTTTGGATGCATTGTTGTCGTGCTGTTTTTATTTGTATCGCCATTACGTACAGATGAGGTTGTGAAATAGTTCAAACTATGGCACACTGAATGTCCTCACTGGATTTTTAGGAATGTGTTCAGTGAGACAGCCAAATGCTATTCATTTTATTTGGCTCGTTACGTTGGCTATAAATCAGAAAATATTCACTTTAATATCAGAGTTAAAATGTATTTCCAAACATAGTACCATACTTGTTTCTATCCAGAATGTAAATTTCTTATTTATTTCCTCAACACCTTCCTTTCTATTTTCTTTTTCTATTTTATGCTGGAATGTGCTGAATGGTTTTCCAGGAAGGCTTTCATAATACTATGTCATAATCTACTGATGAATATAGTTCATGGAGTTCATTTCTCATATGTTTAATTATGGGAGTGTTAAGTTCTAGAAATAATTTTATTGCTGCTTCTAAAATGCCTTCCCAATGATAGGATGCAGTAATTACATTAAGGAATTATGTTTTCATTATACTCTCAAGTGTTACAGTATTTAGGTGTTCTGGTTCAGTAGCTACTGAGCGCCTTCCACTCCCCCAACCCTGCTGTGGTGTCCTGGAGGAACAAAGACTTGAGAATGAGACAGACCTGGGATTTAATTAGGCTCTGCCACCTACTAGCTGAGTAGCCTTGAGCAAGTTAATTAATCTCTTGAGATCTCAGTTTCTGCTTCTATAACATGGGAATTATAGTAACCTAACTCGTCAACCATGATGCTGAGATGAGATAAAGGGCTAACGTCGCCTAATATGGCCCTGGTCCATGGAGAACCCCTGGCCTGTCCTGCGGCCCAGTCACACACGACATAATCTGCACCGGGCAGTTGCAAACACACAACTTGGATTTTCTTTTCCTGCTCTGCCTTATCTAGATGCTTCCTATACTTCCTACTTCATTTTTTAAAAATTATGGTAAAATAGGCATAACAAAATTTATCATTTTAATCATTTTTAAATGTGTATTCCCAATTGCTGGGTAACCATCACCACTGTTCATTTCCAGAACTTATTTTTTTAGCATCCCAAATGAAAATCGTACTCATGGAACAATAGTTTCCCAGTTCCCTTTCCCCACAACTCTCGGTACTGCCATTCTACTTTCTGTCTCTCTGAATTTAACTGCTCTAGGTGTTTCATATAAGTGAAATCATACAGTTTTTGTCTTTCTGTGTCTGGCTTATTTTACTTAGAATATCTTCAAGGTTCATCCATGTTTGAGTCTGTGTCAACATTTTATATCTTTTTAAGGCTGAATAAAATTCCATTCAGTGTGTGTACCCCATGTTATCATCTCTCTGTTAGTGGACACTTGGGTTGTTGCCACTTGTTGACTGTGGTGAATAGCGCTGTTATGAACATGGGTGTACAAATGTCTGTTTGAGTCTCTGCTTGTAATTCTTTTGGGCGTGTACCCAGAAGTGGAATTTCTGGATCCTATGATCTCCAACTCCATTTTCACATGACTCCAAGCTTCAGAATAACCTGCTAGACACTCGCTTATCGGTGTGCTCTTGAAATCCCAAATGCAACAGGCTTGAAATTGTTCCACGTCTCTTCTTTCCACCCCTTCCCCAGTCATACCCTCTTTCTGGTTATCATTAAGAACAATTGTTAAGACACCCTGGCGTAAGCCAGCAGAGTCTTTCACCTCCTCTTCCTCCTCCAGCCCTAAGAATTTGGCAGAGCTACGACAAGCTTCTTCTCATCTTTTCTCTGTCTCGCCTACTTTACCAGTCAGAGAACATTAGTGCTTATTTTGGTATGATTTCTTTTGCTGTTGGCCTAACTTTAAATATTTTTCACCCTTCATTTTTTAATGAAAATCATACATTCCCATTTTCCTTAAAAGACTTTTGATCTCTCATTTCTATGACTAATTCCCTACCAGTCTCCCTTTTCTTTTTTGCTAGTGGGCAGCAACAACATTCATGTTTAGATCAGTTCTTCAGTTTTACCAGACAACTCCCATAACACTTTTCTCTTTGATCATAGTAAACAAATGTGTGTGGCATGACCAAGATAAAGCATCGTTCATCAGCCGGGGGTTGGAGTAGTTGGAGATGCTACAGGGGCTAATGTTTTTCTCAGTGTGCAAGGGAGAGCAAGACTTCTGCCCTCTGTACGACTGTGTCCAAGAGACTTGGGCCTTTCATTTCATCCCTGTGATCTAAATCAAAATGTACTTCCCAAAAGAACTCAATATTGGTTTGGCCTTCCACAGTATTGATCTTGCAGATATATTAAATGGAAGACAATAACATTGACTCTCAATTCCTCACTTTTTACTTCCTTAAGTAATGCGTGGGCTTCTTCGGAAGCAGAACACTCAGTGGTCAGCCAGTTGTAGACAATTACTGCCTCTGGAAAGTGGGCACAGTTCCTAAGTGAAGAAGATCTTCCCTCTGGGGAAAGTTGGGCCTTCCATATATATGAGGTTGTTAGAAACCACAAGAGTTTGACCTCTGCAGTGAGGGAGACCTTGCTTCAATACCCATCTCGGCCACCAACTTGCTGTGTGGCTTTGCCCTGGCTTTATAGCCTTTATCATAGTTTTGCATATGTAAAACGGAGATGAATATAATTTCTTCCTCATTAAGTTTCTGGATTAAATGAAATAACCTACATATAGCATAGTACCTGCCACATCACGTTCTGGACCCAAAAGGGTCAGCTTTCTTAGTAGAGAATGTTGGTCAGACTGTCTCCTATACTTGCCTCCCATACCTGTATGGAAGTTGAGCATCAATGTGAAATGAACAAGCTGAGGAGAAATGTCCGTTAGCAGGTCCCACTCAGGGTGGGTAGTTGCTAGTTAATAGGCCAGTGCTTTGAAAATTCCTGAGCACATCCTTGTTATCTTCTCACTGCTTAGGCTCAAAGCTATGTTTCAAGATGTTTTCTGTACCTTAATGCACAAAGAAAAATGTAATCATTTGCTGATAAAACTGAAAAGTTACAGATTCCTGTTGACCAAATATTTGTAGGGTTCTGTGACTTCATATCAAATTTAAATCTGTATTTCGCACTCTATATGTACATATTGATACTTAGAAGTAGAAGGAAATATGGATTTTGACACCTTATTTGACACCTTAAAATATTTGCGTACAGCTCCCTGGATACTTTGAAACCTAATAAACACTAGTTAATTTTATGCAAATATTTAATGAGAACCTTTAATAAGAGACTATAAAAGTAGCCAAGCAGGTCTAAAAGAATAGGACTTTGAATATAAAACAGTATTCTGTTGGAAACCTCCAATGAGGCTTTCCATAGATTAGCTAAAATTGGTTCTTATTTGATTTGTGGGTACTTAAACATTGGAGAATTAATTTGTCTTTAATTTGAGAATCTATTTTTATTTCCATCCCGTAAAAACCTAAACAGTTAGCTAAATGCTCACATGTGCTTTAAGAAATGTTAAGTGTTTGTTTATTCCTTAATGGCAGAGAATATTTTATTAGTGTTCATACTTGGCTTCTGGTCTAACCTCATGAGAACCTCCTTCATTTTAATGCACTTCCCCCCCAGGGTACTGTATTTGTCCTTATTGAGCTCATTTACAAAAAAAAAAATCACGGACTAAGAGTTCATGTCATACACGCTGAATTTTTTTTGGCCATGAAGTAAGTCTGTGTGTTTCCTTCTGTGTGTCGCAGGCTTAAGGCGCACTTTGAAATGTGTCAGTTAAGAGATAGAAATAGTTGAAAGCACAGTTCAAGTACAACTTCTGATTCCACAGTTAAAAAATAGTAAAAAAAAAAAACCCACTACAAACATATCACAGAACTGCATTACTGAGGTAAATTGATGTTCAGATTTATAAATATGATTGAATCAAATATTTTGAGTATCCTTATCTTCAACCACGAAACCACAAGTTGCACCATTTGTATTTGTCAGTCACCAAAAAGCCCATAATAGTCTATTGTGCAGGAAACCCCTCGGTCAAGATATACCCCATCCCTTTGATGTTGTTAACAATTCATTTATAAGAATTTTAATTTTCTATGTGAAATAGTGAAATAGACCCACTATATTCTCAGCTAAACCTGTTCTTTGGTGATAATGGCAAGCAGGGAGATGAGTTAAGGAAGTTATTAATTGTCTTGTGGGGCTGAACTTCAGAAAGGTCAATGTAGAAGTTCAAAAAAGTTTAAAAACTATGAAAAGAAATCATAATTTGTGGGATGAGCCATATTAAAAAGCATGTACATAACCAAAATGTTAGAGAAAAAATAACATTTTAATTCAGGGAAGCATCTCTATATAAAACAAACTTTAAAATAATTAGAATATGTGGATATTTATTTGGGGACCATCATAAAATATACTCATATTAGAAAACCAACAAGACATCAGAGTAGCAATCGTAGTGGAGATAATTCATGGGTAATGTGGTGTCTCATTTCTCACTTCTTGCCTCGCATCTGTGAATTACTGCCCCTTTATGCTGATGTCTGGCTCCACCCAGTGTTGAAGAGCAGATCTCCTCCCCACCCCCGTCTCTCTCTCTCTCTCTCTCTCTCTCTCTCGGCTGGTTTCATGGTATCAGTTTTGGGGTCCTGGGGAGTAGCGGCCATTGCTTTCTTCTGGGTAATTATCTTCTCCGTCGTTACTTCCTTCATAGAACTATAGTCTATGTAGTTCTATAAAGTTTTGTGTTGTCCCTAACACCTCCCCTTCCTTCAAAAGGTCTGTGCTCCATAGATGGGATTGTGGCTGGATTTGGGGAAGGGGAGGTGTTAGGGACAACACAAAACTTTAGCAACTCCATTGAATTCAGATAACAAATACGTGTTGAGCTTCACTATGTGCTTGAGAATGTACGGGGCACAGGATAAATGGCGATACGTGAGAGAGATCTAGTCCATCCCTTGTCAAGCCTAACGTGACCGGGGATTGAGACAAGCAATTCAAGTCTGCTGTAGTGAACCCTGTGACAGGACAATTCTAGGCATTGTTGGAGGGACAGAAAAGATTCCCTAGAAGAGCTGGTGTCCGGACTGAGATACCTGAGAACTGAATAGGAGTCGGTTGAGCCAAGAGTAGGGAAACTGTATTCCCACAAGGAAGAAGGGCATGTGCAAAGTTCTGGGGGCGAGGAGGGCACAGTGTGCTTGCTCCTCCAAGAAAGACACGGCTAGACTTTGGGTGGGACTTAGAGCAGTGAGAGATGAGAGCAGGGAAAGCAGTAAGGGCTGATCAAGCACAGCTTTGTAAGCTGTCTTAAGGCATTTAGATTTTATCCTTAGAGCTTTCCGGACCATCAAAATATTAAAGCAAGAGAGTGGCATGATGGTGTGTGGTTTTAGAAAAATCCCTGGCAGCATGGTGAGAATGATTGACAGGAGAAGGCGGAAGGCATGGTGTGGCTCACTGGACTGCTACAATAATCCGGGGGGAAAATGGCATGGGGTAGGGCAGCGACAATGACCCCAGAGCAGAACTGATTTTGCCTTGGAAAAGATTTTTAAAATAACTGACTTGATTGGTATATGCGTGTGTCTCTGGAGTTTGAGTGAGGAAAAGGGTAGAATCTAGAATAACAGCCATGTCTAAGGTTTTGTGGTGGGGTAGTGGATAGGAACAGATCAATGAGGGAAGAAGATGGCCAGTTTCGTTTCGGACACATCTGTCCTGAAGAGTCTGAGACAGTCAAGGCTAGATAGACAGGGCAAGTCAGTGAACGGGTCTGAGGCTCAGTAAAGAGGTTTGCTCTGAGGTGGCTGCCAGATGTATTGAGGGGAGAATGTGACAAAAGGAAGGATAGATGATATTAACTTCCTGTTCCTGCTTCCTATAAAACAGCTGCTGCTTGTTTTATTTTATTTTTCTCAGCTTTCCTGAGGCATAATTGACAAATAAAACGAAAATGCTCAAAGCATATAATGTGATGATTTGAGATGCATGTACATTGTGAAAGGATCCCCCACTGAAGTAGTTAACACACTATAATCTCATATATTTATCTTTTTTTGTGAGAACATTTAAGTTCTACTCTTAACAAATTTCAATTAAACAATAGAGTCTTATCACGTGCAGTCACCATGTTATACATTAGACCCTCAGACCTGACTCATCTTAAAACCGAGAGTTTGTAACCTTTTACCAACCTCTCCCCATTTCTTCCACCCTTCTCCCTCCACCCCCAGCCCCCAAGCCCCTGGTAGCCACTTTTCTACTCTGTTTCTATGAGTTCAGTTTTTTTTTAATTCCACATATAAGTGATACCACTTAGTATTTGCCTTTCTTGTCTTATTTCACTTAGCATAATGCCCTCCAGTTTCATCCATGTTGTATATGACAAGATTTCTTTCTTTTTTTAAGGCTGAATAATATTCCGTCTTCTTTATCTGTTCATCCACTGATGGGTACTTGGGTTGTTTTTATACATTGGCGACTGTGAATAATGCTGCAATGAATCTGGGGGTACAGATATCTCTTCAATATCCTATTATCATTTGGATAAATACCCGGAAGTGGGATCACTGAGCCATAAGGCGGTTCCACTTTAAATCTCCTGAGGATCCCCGACGCTGAGGATCTAGCCGTGTCTCACCGGGTGTCCCCACCAACAGCGCACGAGGGTTCCCTTTTCTCCACATCTTCACCTGCTTGTTCTAATTTTCTGCGTTCATGTTTCTTTTGAATCTCTTATTGTGGGTCATTGCTTATTTTTGTGACTAACAAATATATACTTTCTCTGGGGTAATAATAATGCAGAAACAGCTGCTATTGAAAGAGGAAAACGTAGGAAGAAAAAGTCGACAGAAAGAATCTCAGAGAAGCGTGGGGTGAAGCTGCTGTCCCAGGAGCCCGGGTCGGCCTGTGAATTCCTGCTCACGGATGTCTTCTCTCCCCACTCTTCAAATCCCTGCATATATTGTACTGTCTCTCCTCTCCAAGTCCTATTATTCAGACCCTACATCGGCCCAAAGGCTTCCTGTATTTGTTGTTTCAGTGGGTAAGATGATAGGG
This sequence comes from Mormoops blainvillei, assembly GCA_004026545.1. NCBI lineage: Eukaryota > Metazoa > Chordata > Mammalia > Chiroptera > Mormoopidae > Mormoops > Mormoops blainvillei. The sequence goes on along the minus strand of PVJD01002158.1, from coordinate 59,347 downwards.
ATTATTTCTCCAAAACTTCACCTGAACCTCACTTCTTGGCTGTCCCCCGCATTTAATGCTTAATCCAGGCCTGTGCAGAAGGAACTTTTGGACCAGTCAGTCCACAGGCACCCAGAGTTCTTCAGTCTCTTCAGTAAAAAATGCCCTGTTTCATTAATACTGTTGCTGTGAGTTGCTTTTCAAAAAATTAATGAAGGACTTTCTTATGCATGGTTTTCAGAAGACCAAATAATAAAATTTCAAAAGAAGTTTCTTCCTGAAGACACTTAAATCTATTGCTTTAATAACATACTTTTACCAAGTTTTACTCATTAAGAAAAAGGGAACTTTATTGTTTTCCTTCTTCTGATGGAAATTGAAGACTTACTCATAGTGTTAATGGTGTTTGGTTAAGAAGAATTAGTTTTTAATTGTATATGTCAAATATGTACCTATTCATTTCTTTCATGTTGCCAGTTTATAATTTCTAAATGTTAATGTGGTTCAGGAAGGAGCTTCGTAACAAAATGTTTGTGTTAGGAACATGATTCTGTTATTTATCTATTTTCATTCTTGTTAAGGAATGAATTCAGTTGCACAGATCCAGAGAATTTTATGTGTTAAACATGTTAGTTAGTTCAGGAATTTCATGTAGTTTTGTAAAGATACGCATCTACAAGTACTGGCCAATCCAAACAACATTTGGCCAGTTGGCCTCTGACCCAATTCAGTTCTCTCATCTTGTGGCTTGCAAAACAACTGGCTTTTGGGAGAGAAAGTGAATCAAAGTAATTTTTGGTTCAAGTGATTATTGACTGTCTTCTTCTGAGGCTTAATATAAATTTATGTTTTTAAGAGTTGAAATAAATCAATATGTACTGCATATAACACCGTAGGAAGCCAAACACTAAAAGTTTCTTTGAAGGGTCAGAAGAATACAATTTCTGCTTAGAGTTTACATCTGCCCAGGTAAATTTGTTTCTGGTTCTATTATTTTCTCAATTTGTCCCTATTCATAAGGACAACCCTAGAAATAATAACTATACCTGGATATCTGAGGAGTGTGTGGTCTCTAACTAAACTTACAAGTTTATAACTCTGCTGACTCATTGGCTGGTTCCTGTTATGCAGTTGAAGAATGCAGATGTTAATCGGGTCTGACTCTTGTTTATACAGTGGGCTTTTATAATGCACATATAAAGATGGAGCACCAAGTTTTATGAGACCAACACTTCTTGTAAAGGCCCCACTCCATTCTATTCTGATTGGAACTGACCCTTACACTGAACGAAGAGCAAAGAGCTTTGTAGTTAGAACATTTCACTATGTGTCACAGCTTGCATTTTGTAAATGGGAAAACAGAGACCTACCTAGAGACTGTGAATTGGAGGGTGGAATATGTCCCCTTTTTGAATGTGTGTGTGAATGGGAGACACATGGAAAAACAGTGCAAATCATCTCCTTAGTCTAACTTTAGGGCATTTCCCCAAGAGGTGTAAACATTTAGACATATAAATGGACTTGTTTTATAAAAACATACCAGTTTTTATTAATTTGTGAAGTTTAACATTCTGCATGCTATACAGCAGACTCTTCCTAATGGAGAAGGAAATAAAGGTGACTTCCAAACCTTAGAGCAGAAACTTCACATAGGCAATTGGATATGTGTACCTCAAGCTCAGAGAAGAAGGTTGGACTGGGAGTATACACTTCTGAGTCATCTGCATGTAATGAGGGTGGAAACCATAGACGCGGCCTAGATTCTTTCATGGGATGATATAGGACAGTCAAAAGGGAAGAAGGCCTGACCCTGAGCCTTGTGCAGCTCTGGCTTAACGCTCAGTGGCGAACATGTTAGTTAGTTAGTTAGCTAGTTAGTTAGTTAGCAAACGACATGGGGGAGACATGGCCGGGGGGTCAGAGAACCACCCTGGAAGTTCTGTGTTATGGAAGCCAAGGGAAAAGAGAAGAGTGTATTTCAAGGGGAAGAGAGGAATCTTTTGATGTTCCTGATAGTTTGAAGTATAAGGTGAACTGAAACTCTCTTTTGGATTCAGCACTAGGTGTCATTGATGGTGTCAGAGAAGCTACTTTTGTGGGGTGACTGAGCTGGAGAACAGGTTGGCATGGGTTGAGCTGGGCAAGAATGATGAGGAAACAGGATCCCTGGAGTGTAGACATCTCTGATGATTTGAGTTGCCAAGGAGGGGCGGGATAGAATATGGGAGTTTGAGAGTGTTGTGAAGTCCAGGGAGATTTGTTTTGTGGGACAGGCTTGTATGTGATAAAACCCCATGAGAAAGGAGCACTTGAGCAAGAGACATTCAAAAAAACAAGAGGGAGAAGACAGAGGATTAATAATAAAATAATAGTAACAACAATAATAGTATTTATTGCTTGGTCACCCTATCCGTGGCACTGTGGTAAGCCCTTCAGGTGTATTCTCACATTTCATTCTGGGAATAATGTTATGTAGTGGGTATCATTATTTTCTCTAGGTTAAAGAGGGGGAAGTGAAGCTTGGAGCTGGTTACTGATGTGTTCAGTGTCCTCCTGCTAGTAAGTGATGGACTAACTTACTAACTTAAGGACTGAGTTTTGCCGATGCCCAGCTGACCGTCCCCGCCCCCGACCCCAGCTTGAACTTAGGTTTTCAAGCTGTATTTGAATACCTACTTGAAGATTTTTAAAAATTGTGCTTAAGAAGGTCGCTTTGAAATGCTCTGAAAGTTCTAGTTTTATTCTGACAACAAGTTTAGTTAGTGGCCTGATTTAAAAAAAAAAAAAGAAAGAAAAAGGCTTTATCTGCTGAGAGAACCTCACCTTGTGAATGTATATAAAACATCATGCCCCCAAATACAATCATGTGAACTGAAGGTGATTTGCCCAAAGAACTCCCAAAACACTTGGCTAAGGCACAAATTAAGCCTAGGAAAAAAAAATTTTTTTTTCACTTAGAAAAGGACAGAAAAAGGATGGCTGGCTGAGGTAACAACATAGTAAGACCAAGTTAAGTGGTATGAAAACATCCTCTAGACAGTTACACTGTACATTCTGACTGGCTAAGTTCCCTGAGAAAAGTATTAATTCTGTTCTCTTACTTTTCATAGGACATAATGACTACATGTGTCCAGCTACCAACCAGTGCACAATTGATAAAAACAGGAGGAAGAGCTGTCAGGCCTGCCGGCTACGCAAGTGCTACGAAGTGGGCATGATGAAAGGTGGTAGGTACCTTCGACACAATGGCTGTCCCTGTAGGCCTCCCAGTGCTGTCTGCTTCTATTCTAATAACTGTGGGAGTCTAGTGTTTTCTCCTCTGACTAGTTTTTTCCTCTTCCTGTTTTTCTTTGCAACGTAAGTATTTTTATAATAATACATTTTATTTAAAAAAATAGGAAGTGGTTGGAACCCGAAATTCTAACGTGCCACCTTGTATTTTATAGTTTAAATGTAAATGGTTATGTTTTAAATCAAAGCTGTATAGAATGTGGTCGTGCAAGGAAAGACTGCTCAGTAGTTATTCTAGAAATATTCTTCAGTAATCATTTATATTGCTAATGCAAGAAAATGGTATCTGAGAATATACTTTCTCTAAATAGAGACTTGTAAATGTGAAAGCTAAATAGCTAATTTACAGCATAATCTTTCTATCTCTTAACACCTCTTAGGGAATTTGAATTTCAATCAAAAGGCAGCTATTTCCTTTAGAAATCCAGTCAGTGAGCAACTCCCCTCACGTCAGTGTTGGGAGCCGGCAGTGAAATGGGCCCTGAGCCCTGACAAACTTCAAGGCTGTCAGGATCTGTGTTGTGTGCTTGTGACTTTGTGGCTGCGGGTATTGTGTATGTGTGACTTTCCGTCCCCTCATGAATCGAATCTTCCAGTTTTCTTATACGGGAATCCAGTGTCTGGTTCTGGGGGTGGGCACTTGATAGATGTGGTCACCTGACTCGTCTTGCATTTTGGGGATCCAGTCTTGAAGAACACTGCTTCTAGTCTTGGGCAACCTTCAAAATACAGAGAAAGAACAAATAGGAATTGTGTAATTAGAATAAAGTCATGGGACCCTGGCTGGTGTGTCTCAGCTGGTTGGACCATTGCCCCTTAAGCCAATGGGTGGCAGGGTTGATTCCCAGTCAGGGCACATGCCTGGGTCGCAGGTTCCATCCCTGTTAGGGACATGTGAGAGGCAGCCAACTGATGTTTCTCTTCCTTTCTCTCTCCCTCCCTTCTCCTCTCTCTAAACGTGACCTCAGGTGAGAATTTAAAAACAGAAACGAGAACAATAACGTCATGAGTGCATTTAGTATTTCAGGATGATACCAAGGCGGGGTGGGGTGGGCCTGCCTGCTGATCACAATGGGGAAAGCCTTTCTGAGGGAGATGAGGCCTGGGATGAGTTAAGGAGAATAAAGGTGCCCAGTGAGTATGCAGAGATACAGAGCGGCTAACCTTTCATTCATTAATACTTGGACAAAGGGGGAAGCAGAAGAAAAACTCAGAATGGAGATCAGGATGAAGGCGTGCCTCGTTGTCACAAAACTTATAGTCAGAGATTCTTGGGTTCCACGGTCATAAATAAGCCTGCCAGGTTGAGATTGTGAAGACAGCGTTTAGAATAAATTCTCTTGATGAACAGATGAAATGTTGAATTCGCTCACTGGGGAAGCTGTGACTATATGTCTTAAATGTCTGAAAAAGTAGATTTAATTTACGAGGTAATTCCAAGAATTTAACAGCCACATTCAGAAAATGACACTTTGAGTCATAAGTGGATTAAATATTTAAGGAATTCATCTTCCTTTGTACTGTTGGAGAATTAGTTAGGCTTAATTAAACTCACAAAAAGCTTTTTAAGGTAACTTGATACTTGACAGGAAGAGAACAGCTGCATGTAAAAGGTTTAATTTAAACGCTGGGGTCCAGGTATAAGCTGCTGTAGGCAGATTAAGCCCGATCTGTCACATTCTCTCTGAAAGCTGAAAGAATCAATATGCGAACATGTCCAAATAACTTTTTTCTTTTAGGGTACCTATACATTGGCCCTGATTCATAAAATCAATCCTGTTTTTCCTCATTAATATCCAGATACAGTCTGGCTGCCAAAATATAAATTATGCATACTCATTTTTAATCTAACAAAAATTTTAATTATGCCATGACATAAAAATCTTTCCACTGTTTTCAAATAGGACTCTAGCTAATTTAACTGCACATAACCAGTCTGTGTGTCTACGCATTTAATCGTACCTGTATATTTATAACCGTAAAATATATATCTGTATTAATTTGCTCGGTCTGTCACAACAAAGCCTGTAAACTGGGCAGCTTGAACCACAGGAATTAATTTTCTCGCAGTTCTGGAAGCTGAAGTCCAAGACAGAGGTGCTGGAAAATTCAGTTTCTGGTGAATTTTCTGTGGCTGCCTTCTTGCTGCGTCCTCACGTGACCTTTTCTCTCTGCTTTCCCATCTCTGGTGTTTTTCTCTTGTAAGGACACCTGTCGTATTGGATTAGGGCCCCACTCTTATAACCTCGTTTAATTGTTATTACCTTTTTAAAGACCCTCTGTCCAAATACAATCACATTCTAAAGTACTGGTGTTAGGACCTTGTCATGAACTTTGGGGGCAGAGGACATTAGTCTGTAACAATGTCCCATAAAGATTGTCAGTAGTTCAGCACATGTCTACATTGAATGAAAATATGTGTCTTTCTGGCAGTTTACATATGTTTATAAGTCTTATGCCAAGCTTTAAAGCTGTAAGCTGTAAGTTGTGAGAACATTTCATTTTAATTACATCTATAAAGTATTTGCCACAGGGCAATATAATTTATTGTATTTTCTACAACATGGGATACCACATGAATAAAGACTTAATTTACAATGCGAAGTGCAATGATAACTAACTATAAAATTTGAAGTTATTTGTGAAGAATTGCTGTGAATGAATAAATCTTTACATCATTTTCCTGTTGGTTTCATAAGAATCTCCTTTCTCAACCAGGGTAGACACCAATTAGACTATTGACCCTCTACTCATGGAATCAAATGTTCAGTTTCATATAAAAGAGAAAGAACCACATCCCTACCCCCGACTTAATAGCAAAGCTGAATAAAATTTACTGAAGTACCCTGAAGGTTCGTTTGAGTGCCTCGTTTACTGAAATGAAGACATTCTTTTAACCTGTTATGGTGCCTACTTGCCCTGGTCTTCTCCACGTCATTACTTAGAGTTGGCGCTGAGCCAAGGTAGTTCGGTACTGTGCAGGAGTTAAGGTGAGCCTTGGGGGATACGTTTTCCCAACTGAGGACACATGCTGGTCTCTTGGCCTTGGCTCCCTTTCCCTCTTCATCCTTCTCCTCCCCTTCAGCCTTACATAGCAGATGAAAAACCTCTTTTTCAGGGAACATCAACCGGTTGTTAATTTTAATGATAGTAGAACTAAATCAATGAATTAAAATCTCAAATACAAATAATTTTCTTGGAACTGTACAGTAATTCTTGGGAGAATTGCAGCTGCATGTGGATCCAAGTGTTTTTCGGAGACAGAAAAGCTAGTTGCTCTTGACCAAAGAGATCCTGCTTGTTTTAAGGAGCAACCTATATATTTATGATATTAAAATATTATTTTACTATTAGAGGTATTTTAAATATTATAGATATTCATCCCAAATTCCCTCATGTTATAGTTGAGGTGCAACTAAAGAAATATGCTGACTCAAGCCGTCGAATCATATATAAGACCTCACATACTAATTAATCCACTGTCTTGCAACATTTCAAGCACCCAAACTCTTCTTCCACTAGCAGTAGCAGATTCTCAGTCTACGAAACAGATAAAAGCTGACGCAGCATAGCGTCTCTTCACGTCTGGGAACCCCAGGGCTCCAAGGAACGGTTTGTAAACCACCGATCTAATCTGACCTCTTCATCTTCTAGATAAGAACACTGAGTCTCAAAAGATTCAGTGGCTCAATCAACGCCTCAGCTATCTAGCAGAAGGACGGAGCGTAGAATCCTAGAGCCTAAACTCTGAGCCTTTTCTCTTTCCTGCTCCCCTCTTCATCCTGTGCTGCCATTCACATTTTACACGAAAATAATCGACTCAACATATGAGAGGCATCGAGCTGAGTTCAGGCACACAAACACATTTTCTTCTCTCCAGAGAGAAGAAATCCAGAGTAAAGAAACCGTCTTATTCTCTTCTTCCAGATGACATGATGGTGCCAAGACCTCAGTGATCCGTTGACCCCGGGGAGCTACAGGACTCAGCCTAACTGGTTCATAGCTCACCTGGGAAGAGCTCCCTATTTCCGCTTTAGAGGTGGTATCAGCAGAAGTGGCAGTAGGGGACATCCAGCTGAACTAACTGTCACAGATGCTGACCTGCCTTCATCCCTGTTAGGCAGCTGAGGGCACTGTGTATCAGGATATCAATTCTATTTTTACCAAATTTTGAAGAGAATAACTAATTAGTCATCTCATTTTTAGAATTCATGCTAAGATAACAAACATCTAAATTTCTTCTCTCCTTGGAATATTATGACTATGACTCCTATATCTCTCCTGTACCTTGGCTTCTCAGCGCTCGCCTTTTTTGACCCCAACATTGTCACTACCCACCTCCTCTTTTCTTTAAATTCCACAACCTGGAGTTAGTCCTGGCACATTCCCTGAAGCAGGATGGCAGGCAGCCCAAAGCTTCGTTCCTTGTAAGACCGTGCTGCTGCCTTCAGATGTCCCAGTGTCGACTGAGCATCTTTCTTACAAATTTGGCAAAGCAGGATGAGATCAGCTCAGTTCAAAGATTGAAGCCCTACTGGATACCCCATCAAAACTGCTTTTGTCAGGCTTACCAATGACCTCCACGTAGCTAAAACCAACAGTCAATTCTCAGTCTTCCTCCTGACCAAGGAACAGCATTTGACACAGTAGATAATTCTCTCCTCATTAATGTTTTTTCTTTATTTGGTTTCCAGGACAATACACTCTTAGCTTTCCTCCCGGCCCACAAGCCCCTTTGTCTAGGTTTTCTTTGTGCATTTGAGTTTCCTGACGTTAAAGTGGCCCAGAGGCCTCTTCTGTTCTCTGCCTGTGCTCACTCGTTGCTTATGTTGTCTGGTCCCACAGCTTGAAATAGCATTTATGTACGGACCACTCTCAATTTAACACCTCTACCCGAAGCCTCTGCCGAGGCCCTGGCCCCTAGGGCAACTGCTCACGTGTCTTCTTCACTTGAATGTGTCATAAACATATCAAACTCCCCTTGTTCAATGGATCCTTTATTTTCTCCCCTCAGATAGGCTTTATCTGCAGTTTTTCCCATCTTTGGCAAAAATATCGTCAATTTTTGAATTGCTTAGGGCCAAAAATTTGAGTCATCTTTGACACCTCTCTTTTCCCCACACCTCGCATTCAAGCAATTACAGTGGTCCTACCTTCAAATATTTTCAGAATCTGACCACTTCTCTCCACCTTTCTAATTGCCACCCTGATCTGAATCGCCATTGCCCATCTCCCGGTTTATTGCTGAAGCCCTATCTACTTTTTTAATTCTTCCTCCCCTAGGCTCTAGTTTCCCAACGGATCTTAAAAATGGGAATTAAATCATACCCCGCCTCATCTCAAAGCCTTGCATGGCTTCTCATTTCACTCAGCCAATGTCATTATCTGTGGCTGTAGAGACTATGTCACCGGCCTTCTTCCCACTTTTCCTTTTTACCTCCTTTCCTATTACTCTCTGTCTCTCTTGCTAATTGCATTCTAGCCATGTGGGCATTCTTACATGTCAGACACACTTCTGTCTTGGAGCCTTCACTCTAGCTCTTTCCTCTCCCTGGAATACCATTCCCCAGACATCTGTGGGCCTCACCCCCTCACCTCCCTCAAGTTATTTATTCCAATGTCCGTTTACCAATGAGGCTTTAATAGTGCAATGGGCTTCTCCACACATCCCGCAGTGCTCTCAACTTTTCATGCCCCCGTCCTTCTCCGCTCCTTTATTCTTCTATTGCATTTCCACCTTCTCACACATCCCAGCATTAACTTTTAGATTATGTTTACGGTTTGATGTCTGTAAGCTCCAGATGGGAATTTACAAACAAATAAAACCTGTTTGCCTATTTTGTTCAGTGATATATTGCAAGCACTTAGGTCAATGCCTGCACGGAATAGGCAGTCAATAATGGTTGTGGAATGAATTAATAGAATGAATAAGCAGAAGTGAGAGTACACTGTAAGTGTCGAGCTACGAATAGGCTGCCAATCAACAGTCCTGTTTTTCTAATTAAGGGAAAATATCTACTTATGAGTTAAAACCCATGTAGCAGTTAGCTCTCACTGCATAACAGAGCCTCGACTCAAAATCTCACTGGTGTCCAGCAATAAGGATATGATCCCCATGCCAAGGAGACCAGCCAGAGGACTGCTGTGATTGGCTGGGCTCCCTCGGGTGTCTGGAGGTCCGCTGGCTCTTTCGGCTGGAGCAGCTGGGACGCCTCGGTTTGCTTCGCATGTCTCTCATCCTCCAGCAGGCTAGTCCGGGCGTGTTCCCATGGTAATGGCAGAGGCATGAAAGAGAACGAGACCCAAATCACAAGCCCATTTCAGGCCTTTCTCATGTTACCTGATGATATACCGTGGACTGAAATAAGGCAAGTGGCTGAGTCATTAGTCTGTGTGAGATGGGGCTTCAGAGTTATATCGCAAAGGTTAGAAAATTGGGGCCATTGTTGTAATCTATCACAACCAGAAATATTAACTTTTCAGATTTCAGACTGAAAAATAATAAACAGAGTGCCACAGACTCTTAGATTTTGAAGGGGACTATGGTTCCTTTAACTCTTGTTCCCCGTCAGCGTAGGGATCCCCTATGTAGCATTCCTGACAAGCTTGTGTTGGAGTACTGAGTGCAAATATGTATTTTATTTTCATGCCTGTCTCACATGCATGATGAGTGGACCCAATAAAGCAGAAAAATCCAGGGGTGATGTGAGCCAGTACTTCTGGAAAAATATAAGCTGATTTCAGATGTGCTGGATCCCACCAGGTTATGTGGATATAGGGTTAGCACGTGCATGTGTACAGTGACTTTATGGATGCAGATGAAGGCACATTTATTGGTGAAGCTATATTACATTCACTGCATACACAAAATCCACCAACAAATGATGATAATCATGCTTTTATTTTTATTTGTTATAGCTAAGATACCAATTAAATTTGTTATACTGACAATTTGGTTGCTTATGTAGACATCGCTTTGGTTCTTAAAGGATAAAAAGAGGGGTCATCATGTACTTTTCCAAGAATGATCATGCCTCACAAGGGTGATGGAAGAAAAGCTGACAGTGTTTTAAGGGTCTCCCTTGTTCCTATAATTTGGCTTTGCAAAAGTAGATTGTTCTTGAAGTGATTTAAGGATCCTTTCTGTGACTTTGAACTTAAGAAATGCAGAACTTTGAGGGCAATAATTGTGTGAATGAATTGCTACTTTGGAATTCTGTAATCCTGAGACTTCATAATTTTTCATGTGTTTACTTTTTGTTCCAATGATTGTGATTAGGATAATAAATGGTATTTAGAGCTGAAAAGAGCTTAAAGGTCACCTAGTCTACCTCTCTGGTTTTCAGCTCATTGTTCTTGTCCAAGTTACACAGCTAATTAACCACTCAGACAAGAAGCCAAGACTCCTGACTCTTGGTTCTGTGCTCTTTTCATTGTACTGTACTCCCTGACTCTGGCCTAAGTGATTTAGATCATCATGCAAGGTAGCAACAGGCACAAATGATATATTCTTATCACATAGACCAAAATTATGACTTAGGAACAATTACCATGGACACAAAATATGACTTACTCAACAGAAACATGAATCAATTCGTTTGGCTCAGTTGTTCAACAGAACTACCAAAATAAATTTATATGGAGAGTGTGAGGGACATTTTTAAGAGAATTACTTAGTATTTAATTACTTAATATTGCCTAATATTTAATGTAATTTAAAGACCATTTTTACCTTCAGGCCAAAATGTTTCACTATCTTTAGATAATAAATCAATATTTGTTATAAAGCCTGTTTTTTTTTTTCAAATGTTTAGACTATTCTGGTAGTTAAAAAGTTAACTTTGTCAAGTAGCTACTGGCTAACAGTCAAGTGTATAAGCCTGGCTCTTCCAAGGACCCTTGGGCAGATGACTTAATTTTTGTGAACTCCGTTTTCACTTGAAAAACAGGGGCTTAGGACTCAGCAGTCTCAAAAGCAGCTTCCAAATCTTAACATTTATGTTTTATGATCAAAGTTCAGATTAATTATGGAAAGATCAGAATCTAAAATTAAAGGTAGGGTATACAAGTTTCAGGATATGAGAAACAACTTCAGCAGCTATCATATTTATATGTCCAGTGAAATTTGTAGAGTAGCTAGCAACTAGAAAAACCTGTTGGAATGGACAAAGAGCTAAATCTATTCTCTTCATTAATTAGCATGGAAAATAAATTTCTTCTGAGTGGGAAGTATCACAAAAATGAGTTTGATGTTAATAGTGACATGAGAAGATGGCTATATTATAGTTATAAATTATCCATATAAAAGAAAGCATTCAAAGTTTGTTGAGATCAGACTTTGATAAGATAACTAAGCTCTTTTCTCTTATTAGAAATGCCATAGTCATGCCTAAGAATTGCATTTCAAGAGTTGGTGAAACTTACTGGTTTCTGCATTGTGAAACAGGGAAGGGAAGAGGCTGAAAAGATCGTGTGAATTTTGAGAAGTTCCTGATTAAATACCACACAAGCCAGTCTGGTGATGTTTGCTTGAAACTTATCCAGTAGGTGTAAACCAAAACACTTGTGGTCAGGCTTTTTGGAAATCACAAAAATATATATCAGTCCTAAGAGAAATCCTAAGGTAAAACATGGAGTTAGAGATGGAGAAATGTTCTGATTACTCCTGGAGGCAACATATGGTTTAGTTTAAGCTTAATTGAGCAAATAAAAATTAGTGAGAAACAGACAAGATTATACTTGGGTGTTTATATCTTTAAAAGTTTGCTTTGAAAGACTAGTTATTATAACATTTATTTTGTATTAAATTTTTGACAACTTTATTTAGAAACTTTTACATAACAAATGCCAGGCCAAGTCCAAACTTCTTCACCTAAATCATTTGCAAATAATCTTTAGGGAGCATTTACTATGTGAAGGTGTTTGAGGCACAGGGTGAAACATGGTCACTGACTGACCACAAAGTCCAGGCAACCTAATGGTGGAAAAGAGGCCAAATCCCTTTATTCTCTCAAGAGACCTAGGATTGAAGTTGCCTAATAATTCCTGCTGTCTCAGCTTACCCACCCATTTTGACCTTACTGATATCAGTGCGCCCAGAGGTCAAGCAAGTTCCAAGTTTGCTGGCTGGCCCCTCGTACTTTGTGGTTTCAACTTCTGGCTAGTGCTGGAAAGGATATGTCCTCCTGACAAGTTAAGTCCCGCCCATCCTAGATTTATTTCTCTCTCTTTCTGGGTATTCATCCCAATGCGTATCTGTGTGAAGACACCAACTACCTCATCAGGGTATTCTGAGAATCAAAGTCATGAGTTTTAACCTGACCATTACAAATTGGCACACAGATATTAAGTATTATTATTCATACACAGTGTAGCATTGCGGGTAAATCTTTAGCTTTTGCAATCAGACCACCTGGACTCAAATTTTATCTTTGTTTGGAGATGTTTGACCTTACACTAGGTACTTAAACCTCTCCAGATCCCTGTTTTGTTTTGTTTTTTAAATTTAACAAATGAGGGTAATAATAATACCTCCTGCCTAATAAGGGTCTGCAAGAATTAATGTATAGCTTTCAGTATTGCTTTTAGCTTGTAGTAAGTCCTCCATAAATGTTGGCTACAATGGGTATTAAAGGGTAGGTTTGTAGGAGTAATCACTTTGTAAGTTATAAAATGTCTCATCATTATGTTGTACACCTGACACTAATATACTATTGTATGCCAACTGTAACTGAAAATGTAAAAAAGTTAAAAAACAAGAGTACACTACTCAATTTTTGCCTTATATACTTAATCTAATTCTCAAATACAGTGCAATTTCACCGGGTCATCATCACCATCACAATTACCAGAATTATCAGGTAATTAGTTGTTATATATTTAGTTCAACTTGGGTAATCAGTGATGCATAAAATGTAGTGTCTAGCCCGAGCAGCGTACAGTTCAGCCTCCCGCTAACCCTGGCCTTAATACTTCGCCACCCAAGTCACATTTTTTTCCAGGGCCTTTCCCCTGTTTTCCTAAGAAATCTTTGGCTGCAGCAAACGGATCTGCTCGTTGATTAGGGAACATGCCTTGTGGCTGTACGCCATCTTCAACCTGAAGTTAGCCACTAATACTTGATTAGGAATACATTTTTCTGTTTACTAAAAGCCCGTTTCTTTAACTCATCTAAGACTCCCTGGGAATCGACCCATTCTTCCTCGGCATACCCTGACACTCTCTCCCTGTGTTAATCGGAAGGACAGGGGCGCCGCGGTTAGAGCCCCCGCGTTAATCCGGGCACTGAGCTCTCCGAGTCCTGCCAGCTCCAGGACACGCCGCACACGTGGGCGCGCGGCCGATTCCCGCTGGGAGAGAGCGGTTTCTGCCTTCCTGGCTCCGGACTCCTGCTTGACCTCAGCTCCCTTGAAGGACAGACACATCCCTCAAGTCTGTCCTCCACTTCACTTCTGTTTGTAATCTTCGGCATGACCTCATCTATGCAAAGTTTTGATATTTGACTTCTAGGTCATTTATCTTACTGCCCATTTTCTGTTACTGCTAGAATTGTGTACCGACTTTTCTGTCACTTACCCATAGCTGTAACAACCTCTTAGCTCAATACTGTCACCAAGTCCCATCCCTGGCATGGCCTCTTGTGTGGCAGAGTGCCCATGCCAGTAAATTTCTGGACCTGGTCGTGCTGCTCCACTTGCATGCAGCCAACTGCCGGGTATTGCGATAATGTGTCTTAGTTTATCTGTATGCCAGATAGAGTTAAGTCAAGCTAATAACTTAGCGTTGTATTTTAAAAATGTTTGTCTCATGTCTATCCAAATAGGTTTTTAATTTCTATGGGAACAGTCATGTTGTTTATTCACAGCACAGTGAATAATCACTATTGTGATTTTAATAACAGAAAAAAGAGAAGATGTGGTTTATTTTGGTGTTCAGCTAAGTCATTCCCTTGGCTTAAGTGCATTAATCAGATCACATGATTAAGCATGACCAAAGTAATACCACCACCATAATGATCTCCCTTCCTCTCTCTCTCTCTCTGTCTCTCTCTCTGTCTCTCTCTGCATAGAACTGTGGAATATTTATTATAGAATATTGAGCATGAAAAGTAAAGACACCAAGTACTTCAACTATCATAACAAATAGATAAACCTATACATTAAGTCAAAGAAAAGCGTATTTTAAGGGACTAAAAGAGCCATTTCGAAAAGTAAGTTAAAATACTATTTTCATATTATTGAATTATTTTAATAGTATTTAGTAACCCAGATGAGATGAGCTATTTTGTTGATGGCTGAAACTTTTTATAGATATTTGTTTTGAGAAGTTTCAGATATAGCACCTTCACTGTTGAATGATAATTCCCATTTTTCTTTAGCCTATACTTTTATGTTTATTATATTGCTCTGTAGAAGTTTCAAAAATATGCATTTTATGCTATACATGTGATTTCTTATGAAACATTAGTTGTAGTATGGCAGTTTCATCATGAATTTTCCAGGTATTCTTTCTTGAAAGGAGATATTAGCTCTATTTTAAAAACATATTTACATACCTTTCATTCTCTCTCTCTCTCTCTCTCTCAATATGGTTTTAATTTATTACACGAAAAGTTTTCTTTTAAAAATAAGTTTTAAGCATTTTCATTAGTAAGAATTGATTTTGAAATAATTCGCTACAGTTTCTCCAGTTCACAATTATCTAGTTGAACCCTTCCCAAAATTAAGTGTTGTACATGTGGAATTGATTCACTTCAACAGGGATATATTGTTTACTCCCAGAGAGTTGTAGGTTTCTGGCTTTTAACAGTAGTAATCGGTCAGACAAGTGTCCACCCATATCTATCATGTATTCCTTGAGTGCATTTTGAAATTTAACCCACTGAGAAGGTAGGGTAGTGGATGCTAGGTGACTTCTTTGGTCTAAATCCAGTTGAAAAATTAGAGAATCATTTGCTACAAGTACAAATAAGAAAACAAAATAAAATAGACACAGTACAAACACTAGCAACAATAAATTTCAAAAATATAGAGAATATTCCAGAAATAAAATACTCCAAAAAAACATGCAGGTGCAATTGAAGGGCACTGAACCAGGAAGAGGCAGAGCTGGTTGGAGGGAAGCCCGCAGGGCACTGCAAAGAGACAGCATCTGCAAGGGGTGGGCGACTGGTGCTACTTTGAAACACAGAAAAGAGAAAGAGAAGTAAGGAGTAAGCAGAGAGGCGGTATTATGTTTAGAATGTGCTTAGAATGCTGGCATCCTTAAGAACACCCGTGAAGGATATGAAAGAGACACTAAGTACAATCACACATAACTGTTTGGTATAAGACCTAGTTGGTCCTAAATTATACAAAGAGCATGATAATTCAGGCAGAACTGGTAGAGTTTACAGTAAGAAAAATTTCTTTTAAACTTCAAATAATAGGGTGGCATAATAATACTCATAGGGTGAGTAGGAAATATAAGTAAAGGAAATAGTCCTATAACTTTGACTTGGAGCATAACCCTCAAAGACAGACTAGACTAGCAGAATCTACTTTTCCATTAAAAAAAAATGAGAGAGAAATTTTTGTGATACAAGTAAGACATTAAACTGTTCCAAGAGTTTACTTTTCCATATTTGGGGCATATAAGGATTCTAGGAAAAATAGAGAAACCTAAGGAAGATTCCATGAGTATTGTAAGCATAGCTTATAGGCAAGCGAAGTTTTCTGTTTGAAAGTAGAAAGACACTGGCTCAAGACCAAGTTTTTGCTGTGAACATTAATCAGCTTTAAATTTTTCACTAAATCAGTTTCCACTGGGGGGGGGTCCCACACCCACATATAAAAAGATGATTGAAGACAGATGTTAGACAGATTTAAAAGGTAATAGATAAATACCTTAACAAAAAGTTGAAGTCAGAAAGTAAAATAAATGATTAAATTAGACACTGTATTTTAAAAATTATAAAAAGTTGAGAACTAGGAAACATTTCAAAAATTTTCTTCCTAGATGGTAAAACAAGGAGAAGAATAAAGCCAAAACAATCAACTCTATATCCTGCCTTAGAATGACAATGAGTTTATTTAGTCAATTTAGGAAATTAAAAATATAAACTTTTAAAATAAACAGTTGACTGTTTTTAAGACAGTGGATTAGTTAAGGTTAATTCTGACTTAGGAAAGAAATAGTTTAAAATCCTGAAATGGAAATTTTAAAAAAATACATAATTACCGTTACAAATAATTGGTAGTGAATTTTATTTAGGACTCATGAAGCATTTTTAATGTTTAATGAAAATGAACTAGACAAATGTTAAAAGATGTGTGCTGGATTTAAAAAACCCCTTAGGAGACACATAGAGCAGCCATAAATTTTTAATGTCCAAATAACCATAGCAACAGAATGCCAGCAAAAAAAGAAAAAAGTACAGAAACATTTGGTTTTCTTTTTTTACTGTTTTTTGAAAGTTCTTTATTTATATTCTGAATTCTAATTTTAGTTTATATATTGTAAATAGATTAATCTAGTATATTGCTTGTCTCTGTTTATGATGTCATCTGTTTAATAGAAAAACTTAATTTTAAGTTGTGGAACTTATCATACTTTTTCTTTATCAGAACTCGTTTGTGCTTTGAGTTCTGTTTAGTAAATCCTTCCTTGCTTAGACGCCATAAAGTTATTTATTTATATTCTGGTTTAAAAGTATTACAGCTTTCCTTTTTCACATGTTATTACCAATTCCAGTTGAAAGAGATCTTCGTGCATGACATGAGGTATGAATATAATTTTATTTGTTTCTATCTGCATAAACAAACTGTCCCACAGCTGTTAATTGAATAATGCATCCTTTTCCCATTGATCTGTAAAGCTCCCACTGTTAAGCATGACATTTCTCTATGTGAGCGAACTTGATTCTGAGCTCTCTTTGCTGTTTCTTTCCTCTATTGGTCCATGTCTCACAAATACCAGTTTTAATTTTCATAATTACTTTGACTTCAGAGTCCTTCTTGAAAGGGAATTTGTTCTTCAATTTTTTGACTCTGTATGGCTATTTTTGCTTCCAAAGGAATTTTTAAATCAACTTTTAATGATACTACATTGAATTTATAAATTAATTTGGGAAGAATGGACATCATTATGACAGTCTTCCTAGCATTATAGAACTCTTCATTTATTTTAGGCCTTTTAAAATAACTTTCAATAATATTTTAAATTTCCTCCAAAAGTTCTTGCATATTTAAAAATTATTCATAGTTCTATCATTTTACTGATAGTTGAAAGACACATTTGTGTCTTTTAAAAATTGTATGATCCGTTTTGGATGTCACATATTTTTTAAAATTTACAAATTTGGGATTACATTGCCTACCCATTTAGTATTTCCCAGTGCCATTAAGTATCCTTCAAAACATGATCTCGAGGGTAGCTACATGAATATTCCAATATGGGCAAACCATAATTTATTGAATTTTTCTTTAATTACTGTTATTTACATTCTTTCTTTTTTCTTTAATGGCCAGTATATTTATTTTCTGTGCGCAGTGTAGATTTTCTTATGCTTCAGGGAAATAAAATCATCTTGAATATATTCTTCTAAGCCTGTAGCCCTGAGTGAATTAATCTGTGTGCCATCCTGTTAGCGATCAGCCTTCATCTTCATCATTTACCCCCAACAGGGTATCTCTCCGGTTAGCTCTGTAGTATTTCCATTGTTTATGATTTTCACAATTTTAAACAAGGTTATGAATGACTTTCTTGCTAAATCTTTGCAACCAGTAATTATTTATTCAGGATTCACTCCTAGAACTTGAATTACTGGGTCACAAGGTATTCATTTTTTTCTATAACTTTTGATATATATTGTCAAAATCAGTCCAATGGTAGTTGGTTCAGATGTCATGACATATAAAAGAACAGTTTTCAAACATTAACAATTATGATATATAAAAATATGTATTATACAGATTACAAATGTTGTTTAAGCATTTAAATTTACATAGGCTTATCTTGAGCCATGAAGATGAGAGCGAATAACTCATGTATGAATGACTCTGGCAGGCTAGGCAATAGAAGGTTACCAGCAGTAGCACTGGGTAAGGGAATTATGAATGCTATTTATTTTCTACTTTTTCTTTCTATATTTTCTGTTTTCAACCATGTACATGAATTATTTATGAATAAAATCAAAAACCCAACTTTGATATTCTTATATAAGTTTAGAGTCTCCTTCACTTCTTTCATTTTTAAGGAAACTCTCTTTCTAGTAATTCTTTTTCTTTGTATGTGTTTCTTCTTCCCCATTAGAAGCGAGACGGACCAGGTATCTTACAATGCAGTTGTGCAAATTGTTATCGTTGTATTTAGCTAGTACATTTCACAGTGGTAATTATTTTATTCACCATTTGGTGCTCAACTGTATTTTAGGTGAGCTCAGGAATATCACGGAGTGAGCTTGTTTAACATCATCATCATGATATTGAAATATCAACCTCAAAGGACAGATTTCTTGGGAATTAATGGGCTTGTTGGTTATATCTGTGTTTTTCGATGGTGGAAGGCAGCTGCCTTTGCAAATGGCAAGAGTCCATGAAAGCCACTGACTACATACTCTTTCCCCGCTTTGCTTAAAACCAAAGCTCCAAAGGACAGAGGGGTTCCCTGGGGGGGGGGGTGTTAGGAAGCTGCAGAGAAGAAGTTAACTTTTCTATCCCTTATTAGAATGTTCAGTCCCTCTTGAAGGTAAATGGGGTAACTAAAGAACAAAGACTGTACAAACAATGAAAGCTTTCCAAATAATGAAGAAAAATTTGCTTTGAAACAATAACATTGTCCCATTCTCTTATTTGCATGTGTTTTCTTTAAGCAATGACAAACAAAGAGCCTGATGATTTTATGTTTAATTGTTTTTCTCCGCAAGACTTCCCACCACCATCAGGTTTCTTTTCAGAAGGGTTTTTAACTGATACATGGTAACCCAATTTGGTTGCTTTTGCCCCACATCCACCAGGAGCGCACACTGTTCCAAAAAATCACAAAGTTGTGATATTTTTATTTGGGCCACTTCTGCAATCAAAGTAATTCATCCTATCTTCAGAAAACACAATGGAAAAAGGCAGTCTAATCTCTGTGACCTTAAACTTCCACTGAAGCTTAGAAACGGGTTAGCACAGCTGGTGAGGGCTTGGGGCTAATAACAGCAAGGTCATGGGTTCTATCCCATTACAGGGCAGTGAAACTTGAAGGAAAAACCCCGCTGCATTTGCACAGGTCCCGTGGGACATCTGCTAGCCATTCATGGGAAGCCAGGTGTGTGGATTTTTTTAGTGAATCAGGTCATAAATTAGAGAGTCTCCGACTTGAAGCTGGTTGTGGGACCAAGTATGAGAACCAGCTGAAGCTAGGTGAACCCTCGGCCAGAGCCCATGTGGAGGATGAGAAAATTTCAGCCGGCTCCAGGAAGTCGGTGTTAGTTCAAGACAATGTTATTCTCTGGGTGTAGCAAAGAAGATTGGGCTCAGCCACCAGGAGTGTTTTCCAACGGAGCCATTGCATGACCCAGTGTCAGAATATCAGCCTGTAAGGGATAGGACACCCACCAGCAGGCAAGGGCTCTGGGGACGGTTTCCATTTCTGGAAGCCACATGGGCAAGCGCCGTAAATAGTTCCCTAGTCACCACTGGGTTCAGGGTTGAGACTTGCCTCTGAACAGCTTGGGCAGAAGCATGACTTCCGGAACCTGGCCAGCTGAGCCATTGAGGGGAGGCGCAGGTGGGGGCTGGGGATGTTTGGTGACCAACACAGCCATCCGCCCAGGTGTCGGGTGTGGATGTGGGCTGCATACTGTGCTGTGTCTGGCGACATGATTTAATTATCAGCTTCACCAGACAGGTAGGAATGGTGACATCCCATCTTTCTCTGCACTGGCTGGTTTGGGACCAGGAAGGGGCCTTTCTGTAGGTGGTGGCCATAAACAAATCCAGCTGCAAGACGCTATGAATGTGGAGACTGTGCACACAAAAGGGGTGTTGTGATGAATTATAGTTATAGTAAAAACCAGGAGGAAAGGAACATCAGTAACACCCTTTGACAGTAACATCCTTTTCATCTCTGACTTAGTTGCAGAAGGCTATACCTCATATCTAATGTAGCACTGATAAACAGAATTTGTGCGAAGAGGGAAATGTTCTGGTCGGTCCGTTTTGGTAGCCACTAAGCCATGGGTGGCTGTTGAGCGCTTGAAATGTTGCTAGTGTGGCTGAGGAACTTCTAAATTCAACTTAAATTAAATTGAATTTAAACCGCAGGATATGGCCAGTGTCTATGGGGTTGGACACAGCAGATCTAGATGCTAGAGTAAGTGGAAACAGCAAATCCTGTGTTGAGAATAATAAATTAATAATTATAAAAAATGATCAGGGCAAAGCCCTATGGGTCTTTCCTTTAGGCTGTACTCCAGATAGATAGCATTTATTTCTTTAAAATGAATAAAAGGTAAACTCCTTTGTCTGCAGTGGTGAAAAATCACCTCGTTATTGAGATCCAGCACAGAGAGCACTGAATTCATTTCCTAGGCCTGCCCTGTGCCACAGTTTGTCTGTCTGTAAAATGTGATTAAAATCTTATCGGACTTTATCACAAGGAGTTCATCGTTAATGGGCAACTTCTAAATAGTCCTGTCAAATTGGATAGTAGTTGTTTCCCAAGTAGTTTCTAAAGCAGGCAACACAATCTACTGAAGTGCAGGAAGAAAATAATGTGTACTTTTTTAATTTTTTAAGTCTCATTAAGAAAATCATGTTTCATGTTCTATATGTTATATTCACAGAATATTTTAGTGTACTAGTAAATTAATATAATTAAAATATATATTTCTATTGGGGATGCTTGCTCAAATATTTTTTCCTAATAGAGATGTATCATCAAAAACATAAAGGGTTCTCTGGTCAATGTTTCATCTTATAGATAAGTCTATCCTGGGGGCTAACCAGTGTGAATGAATGCTTATCCTAATCACAGATATTTTGAATAACATACTAACAGGGAAACTATACTTATCGAAGGTTTTTCTTTACGGTATTTTCAGTAACTATATTAGCCGGCTCACACGTTACAGGTTTCATCATTCTTTTCTATGTTCAGTGAGTTCCCCTCCCCCATGTCTGTATCTTTCTCATGCTTCATTTTCCTATATTTTTATAGCTCCTTCCTAACAGTCTCTGAGAATCAATCAGGGGCTTCAACACTGTGCAGTCTCCCTTAGTAACCTGCCCTGACTCTGGAAGGGCCTCCTTCTCCTCTCACAGCTGCCCCCCTCCAAGTGAAGTATCATGCAATGAACGCAGTGCCAGGAACTCCAGCCTTGGGAGCGTCTCTTCTAATTAGACTCATTCATTGGTCTGAATTTAGAGAGAGCAATACTGCTTCCATCACCCCTCCCCAAATCTCTTAGGTCAGAGTCTCTGCTAGGGCATCTGGAGTTGTTTTCAAACTCCCCAGTTGATTGTAATGTGCATCCAGAGCTGAACCCCGCTGAGATGACTGCTGTCTGTCCTACTGGAGCACTGTTACACACCGCCGGATACTAACTAGTTATTGTACATTAGTCTATTGCATGGCCCAGTAGGTGGCCACTAGCCACTGGTGGCCATTTAAACTTAAATGAATTGAAGTGAAGTAATATTATAACGACAACTCAGTGCCACTCGCCATATTCAAGTGCTCCAGAAGCACAAGTGGCCAGTAGCTTCCATATTGCACAGGCCCCTACTGGAGCACATTTCTGTCTCCAGAGAATTCCACCGAGCTGTGTTAACTATCGAGGAACATCCAATTGGAGAAGAAACCCCAAAGCACTCTGTGTGGTTGACAGGTGCCAGGCTGTATCCACTATTACGTTTGGAACTTAGTGTACAAACCCCTTAACTTTTCAATTCAGTTGAAATGAATTTTGGTTAATTTAAGTGGGGGACTGATTTAATTTTATATGATTTGCTTAGCCGAGCCTGAACCTACCTCCTTTGTCAGAGTGTTTGTACCAGTGTCTCACTCAGTCCCTGACTAGTTTTCTGTTGTGTGTGCCATTTAAAAACAACTTAATCATAGAGGTTATCCTCTCTGAAATATATATTGTTTTATGGAAGAGGTGAACAGCTGGTGAAAATAGCCCCAAGGTTTCTAATCTCACCAAAGGAAAATATGGTGTCAGTCATCACCTTGCCCCATGACATTTGTGAAATCCTGAGAAGGACAGATCTCGTGCTCTAACAACACATCAGTATAAACACCCTGTAGGGTCTTACTAGAACAGGGACATTAGGAGTGGGAGAATATTGACCTTGGTGTCATTTTCACTTATTAAAAAGCTAAAAGTAGCCATTTTACTAGCTGAGTATTTACTGACATTTGCTGAGAATCACTTTTTTTCAGATAACTTGCAGTCTCATTCATTACACGGCGCCTTGACGCACACGCTCCGTACAGATTTTCACCTAGACCTGGCATTTCATTTCATATGCCCTCCCGCTATTTTGGGCAGTTTTATTAAGTCCCGCCCCCACGTATAAACAGAATACATCAGTCCACTAATGGAACTCATTATGCTCATTTGTCTTTGCCAAGAACTATTGAAAATGATCACAAATGACTATGTAATTATAATTAAGATTTCATAGATGCATACACTTTATTTTTAACAAGTTCATTCTGTTAAATTTCACCCTATTTCAAATAATGACATTCACAGTTACAAAGAAGAATTATTAAAATGACAGTTTAAATAATGTCTTTGGCACTTAAGCTGGTTATTCCATTTAATAATTGTAATTATTAGTTCATAATATACAGATAGTAACTCCAGGAAGCTTATGCTGTTAGAATACCTAAGAAGAATAAATGCAACAACTTATTCTGATAGGGTCTGGCAACCAAAGGGATCTTTTTATTTTTCATTTCAGCCCATATATCTTTAGTTTTAATTTTGTTCTCCCCAAATGGCTGAGTCTTTCCCGGTGTGATATTTCAGTTTTTGTAAGGTTGTAATATTATGGAGAAGAATAACATAGATTAGGTATTCTTGTTACTTACCGAGCCAGAAATGATAACGTATCACCAAATTACCAGAAAATTCTTTTAACAATCGGGTCCTTAGTTCAAAAATGATTCCTTTAAAAAGTTTTGACAATCTCGTAATTTTCAAAGTAGCATTTTTAGAACCCCCTCTTATTTTTCTAGTTTCCATTCAGGACATTTCATCAAAGTTAAATTTTTATTCCCTCTACTGCATGTGGTCTTTATGTGCTTTCTCCTGGAAAAAGAAAATCTTTAGTTTCAGGAGCTCTGTGTTCTATTCTTTCACCTTAAAATCATGGGAAAAATAATTGTCATTTCCTTATCCCTGTCTCCAATTGTCTCATCATTTCCAGTGGGCCAATTTTCTTCTTTTTCTTCTGTCTACTGTAAGGAATTTTTTACTCTGCTCCATTCCCTGCAATTTAGGTTTTACAATTTCTTTGAGCTTCTCAGATTATCCTTTGTACTTGCGTCTACTTTTTCATTAAAAGAAGACTTCAGTCTTCTTACGACTTTACCATCTGTATATTGCCATATTTAAAACCCATCTGCTTATTGATTAAAAGTAGCTATCCATCCTGCTCAATGATGGCAAATGTGTAACTTCTGATTGAGCTAAAAATCACCATGTACTGTGAAAGAATTTTCTAGCATGTTCAGGTTACTGCATTATGTGTAATAAGGCAGAAGTAAAATAGCTTAGAATGAACATAATATCAAGAAATAATAAGAACCTGCGTATCCTGTATCCTGGGTCAACAAGCCCATAAGGCGAATCACCATTTTATGTGAAATTTGACAGTCATGCTAGTGTTGAGGATGGTATGGCAGGGAGAAGGGCGCTGGGACTAGCAGTCTTGTGTCCTAATTTTTGTCAGTCCCCAACTGTGTGCCTTGGAGCTAAGCTATGTTACCTCCTCAAGCCTTTCATTTATAAAATGGGGGTTAATATCTCGGAAGTTTCGATGAAATGATATGCAAATCACCCTCCACATTACACAGTTCAGTAGGCCTCCACAGTGGTAATTCCTTCCATGAAGTAAGCACTTCTGCTTTGGATTCAGGATAGGTGAGCTTCAGTCTAGATCTACCCATTCCAATAAGGGCACACTTTTTAAACTGCTATGACTGTATAAATATATTACCTGGGTAGCTAGCTTGCCTTCACTTCATCTACCAACTAAAACCTTCATATCATCTCTAAAGATTGAATATCCCATCTAATAACCTCTCAGCTAAATATTCTTCCTAGCTTTAAAAATCTGTCTAATTCAGTTACAAAGTGAATCCATCACGTTGCCTGTAAAGGTGTCATCTACTTTTTCCTCAGTCAGACCATTTGGGCTGTTTTCATTAATGTAATGCTGACACAAGGCTTTTTCTGAAGGCTTGAGGCCTGGGACATTGAGGTGTCCTCATGCATCAACCTAAAAGTCTCATCTTCAACCCTGAAAAACTTGCTCTGAATTGAATCAAAACCCTTCCAATTTAAACAGAGTATTTTCCAATTCTTTCTGGGAGACCTATAATCACAAAAACAACATCCTTTATGTGCCATCCCCATTTCCAAAAATATAGTAATCTTGAAAGAGATGGTTGTCAAGCATTAAAAAAAAATGATGAGGTTGGTTCTGTATGTGTCGCTGGCCTTCTTGAGAAAGGGCGGAAGTCCTCCTGTGTTCCCTCCAGGTGGGAAAGCATGCTTCTGGGAAAGCCCTTTCACCAAGAACACTTGCAACCTGCGTATTAATTTTCCACTTACACCTCCCTTTGGCACATATACTAATTATCAATAACTTTGTGAGCTATGAGTAAAGTCAAAGAAGTTTTCTCTGAGATTATAGCAATAGGTGCATTCTATTTTCATTTGAGCTGCAGTCTTCATTCTGATTCTCCATCCTTTATCATAACTTCTGACTTCGACTAAACATGTGCAAGATGAATGCCTTTTATGAGTGGATACAGGTGCAGTAAGTGCAAAGCCAAGAAGCCACGTAATTATCTTTTATTTTTTCTGTGTCTATGAGTTTATTATTTTTCTTGTTTAATTACTTTACCACTTTTCACCCAGCTCCCAACCCCCTCCCCTCTGACAGCTGTCTGTCTGTTCTCTGTTTCTTTGAGTCTGTTTCTCTTTTGTTTAATTTATTTTGTTCGTTATATTCTACATATAAGTGAAATCATATAGTGCTTGCCTTTCTCTGACTGGTTCTTTTCACTTAGCATAGTACTCTCCAGGTCCATCCATGCTGTCACAAAAGGTAAAAGTTCCTTCCTTTTTATGGCTGAATAGTATTCTGCTGTGTAAATGTACCACATAATTATCTTTACAAGGTATTAGGACCTCAAAGAATCAAATGATTCTGTAAATTTGACTTAGGAACTGTTAACCATGCCTGTTGAGGAGTTGCCTAAGTCTTGAATTGGTGTTATAGATGCTTAAAGGTTACCCATACATCTTATCTGGGTTTAAGAGTGTTCTGGCCAGCCTATTTTGGAGTTTCTCCTACTATCTTATTGTAGATATCACTGGCATCAACTTTCATTTTTTGAACCCACGCTTCTTTGTTTCTCTTTCTCTCTTTCCCCTTCTCCAGCAGTAAAATCCAGGTTTTTATAGCAACCCAGTGGTTAGGTCAGGTTGCTGAGTATCTGCCCATTGAAGGGCCTGTGTTCTGGAGCAGCATATCCTTAGAATATACTTGACATTTGATAATCCAGCTTGCCTACGATATTTGCAATACAATTTCAGCTCTGGCAATTGTAAGCAAAGGCTCCAGTTGGTATTTGGTGAAGTAAACAGATATGGACACACTGCCTGCATGGAGATGCATTAATTTTTTTCAGAAAAGTGGATAAGACATTTTAAGAGTGCATAATGGAATTCAGATAAGATGGGGTGAGAGATCTGATATTCAGGAATAAGTCACAGAGTAATAAATCTGCTACTTTGTTTGGATTGAATGAGGAGTTGTTAGTGCTGAAATAAAGTCGGAGAATAGAAAAATGGAGATTCTGGAGAGGAGAGACTGGCCCTGGGAGAATGCTATTGCCCTCAGTGGAATGTTATCATCTTTGAAAGGCACTGGCTCAATTCAATACATGAAGCATTCATTGATCATTGCTTTGGAAAGCTAATTTATTTACAAGGCACAGAGTTATGTCTAGTGGGAAATACAAAGGACTAGGCACAGCCCTTATCATTAAGAAACTTTTAAATCTCAGTATGTTTCAGAGAGAGGGGAATTTTCAGGGTTGGGGCAATAGGCCCCTTTGGCATAGTATGGTGAGATAGAATTGCTCCTGATATATCAGTGATAAGAATGAGATATTCCCTTTTGATGAACTCTCTTAAAATAGGGTGGTAAAACTTTGTAATCATTAATGCTTCTGATGATTCTTAATTTCAACATTCTCTAGTCTTAGTGCTCGTTCAGATCGATATTGTACGAAAGGAGGCCCAATGATTCCTGTCAGCCCCCGGAATAAGGCGTACATTCATTACGCAACACATAGTCATTGAGTCCTTACTTTGCCTAGCACAGGGTTTCCAGGTGATAGGGCATATCAGAGATCTCTAACGTATTTAAAGTGACAAGTTTCACAAATGAGAGTTTATTAAAAGGAATAACCCCTTTCAATCCTTGAGAAATAGGACATGCACTCCCTTGAGGATTTGTTAAACTCCTGCTAGGGTGAACTTGCTTGTGACCCAGTTATAGGATTGTTGTATGATGACTGTCCCACTGGCAGGCATTTCTGTCCAAGAGGATGTAGCTGGGTGTTGGTGACTCAAGTGAGAGTGGGAGGACTCATTGTATCATCATTTAAAGACAACAGAGGCTTTATTTGTATCCAACTCTGCACCCATCATCATGAGACAGAGAAGAGACCTGTGGGGAGGTGGAGAGGCAAACTGTTTATTTTACGAGTTCGAGAAAGAAAACTGTGAGTCTGAGTTGCTGAACTGCTAAGGAATGGGAGAAAAGAGAGAGAGAACTTCACAGGCTGAACCTTGGCTAAGGAACGCCAGCCAGCAGGGGACTCATCACTAAGATATTACAGGGAAATTGAGCCAGGCAAGAAAAATAAGTATTGCTTTTCTCTTCACCCCATAAATTTTGTTATTAATAAATCGGATTCTTACAGAAGAGCCTGCCACAGCTGTCTCTAGAAGCAAGGTTTTATTAAAATGCACAGTAGTTTTAAGAGCAAATATTATACTTTTAAGTCAAAACCTATG
This sequence comes from Mormoops blainvillei, assembly GCA_004026545.1. Classification (NCBI taxonomy): domain Eukaryota; kingdom Metazoa; phylum Chordata; class Mammalia; order Chiroptera; family Mormoopidae; genus Mormoops; species Mormoops blainvillei. Next base: position 31,779 of record PVJD01002158.1, on the reverse strand, counting down.
GCATTGAAAACACATGTGGTTGTGACTTACCCCGTACTTGATTTGGACCTTGATTCTTGGTGCTGCTGCTGGGATAAGGAAACATGATTTGACATAAAGTTAAAGGTGTGGCAATCTGTGGCTGGTTTCCCCTCCTTGGCACTCCCTGCCTAGACTTCTGGGAAAATCCCAAAGCGCTGCATTCTTATATGAGGGATACCTCTTTGGTTGCTTGTTTCCACAAGGGACATTTTTTTAAACAGCAGAATAACAAGGCAGAACAGGAACAATATAATCCTTTTTAAAATTACATTTGAGACAAATATCATTAAAGTAAATTATAATTTTCCAATACGATTTGGTGAAAAGAGATTAATACTTCCCGTGCACTTGCTTTGCGGAAGGATTAATTGTAAAAACAATAACATATATGGGTCTTATTTTCCTGAGGAAAAAACATATGCTAATTGCAGAGGAGAATCATTATGTTTTTTGGCAGTTTGTGTTTTTCAAGTGCTTTTCGGTCAGACAACTCCAGCTCACCAGCGCGGACGGAGGTTTGGGTCCTGGCAAATTTGCGGGCACGCGCTCTGCAATAAAAGAGGCATGACCAGGCAGGGCTGGCGGCACATGAATGAGGTTCGCTTCTGTTGTACGGTTGCAGGGGCTTCCTCCCATCGTTGCTGACTCCCGACTGTCACAGCACATAGGAGCTTAACTCTGGGGCCTGAGAGGAAGGAGAGCCCACACTGGGCTTGGATAACGTGATTGGGCATGATGGTGGACCATGGTATGACTGGAGTTGTAGTTTGGGGGGAAAGAGAGAAAATGTGCCCTTTGCACCCCCAGGAGGAATCAAGTTCATCTGTACCGAAGGAGACTCATCAAGAACCATGAATTCACAATGGTTAATCACCCCAGAGGACCTTATTGTTTGTCCATCCTATAAAATATCCTGATTCCCCTCTTCGACCTCCCACTCCTGCCTTGACCCCCTGGCAACCTCTGATTTGTTTAGCATCTCTATAGCTTTATCTTTTCTAGAATGTCATATATTGGAATCAGATGGTGTATAACTTTTCCAGACTGGCTACTTTTACTTAGCAACATACATTTATGTTTCATCCATGTATTTTCACTTTGATAGCTTATTTCATTTTATGGCTTAATAGTATTCAATTGCGTGGGTGTAGCACTGTTTTTATCTATTCACCTACGAAGGACAATTTGGTTGTTTCCATTTTATGGACATTATGAATAAACTGCTGCAAGCATTTGCCTGCAGGTTTTTGTTTGCACATAAATTTTGACATTAGTTGGGTAAATATCTAGGAGTACAGTTGCTGGCTGATGTGGTAATTCTGCATTTAGCTACATAGGAAAGTGCCAACCTGTCTTCCAAAGTAGTTGTGTCATTTTGCATTCCCATGAGCAATAAATGAGAAATCCTTTAGCTACACATTCTTGGCAGCACTTAGTGTTGTCAGTGTTCGGATTTTAGCCATTTTAATAGTCATGTAGTGATATCTCATTATTGTTTTAATTTTTGATTCCCTAATGACAAGTGACAATGAACATCTTTTCTGATTTTTTTTAAACAACTGTATATATTTTTCTGGTGAGGTAACTGTTTCGATCTTTTGCCCATTTTAAAATTAGTTTTTTGCTCTTTTTGTTGAGTTTCAAGAGTACTTTATATATTTTGATTACAAACCTTTTATTTATTTTTTAACAAAAATTATTGGGGTGACTGACAGTGGTTAACTAGATTACATAGGTTTCAAGTGTAGGTTTATATGACACATGATCAGTGTATTGCATTGTGTACCCACCACCCAATGTCAAATCACCTTCCGTCGCCGTATGTTTGGCTCCCTTTACCCTTTACTCCCCCAATACCCCTTCCCTCTGGTAACCACCAAACTGTTGTCTGTGTCTGTGATTTTCAGCTTTATATCCCACATACGATTGAAATCATATGGTTCCTAGCTTTTCTGACTGATGTTTCGCTTAACATAATATTCTCAAGGTTTGCCCATGTTGTCACACATGGCAGTATTTTCATCCTTTCTTATGGCTGAGTACTATTTGATAGTATATATGTACCACATCTTCCTCATCCAAGCATCTGTTGAAGGACCCTTTGGTTGTTTCCATAGCTTGGCCCCTGTGAATAACACCACAGTGAACATAGAGATGTATATATGTTTGCGAATATATGGTTTTGGGCTTTTTGGATAGAAAACTTTTTATTCAATATGTATTTTGCAGACATTTTCTTCCAGTCTGGTCTGTGGCTTATCATGGGAAAATAGCCAGTGATGGTGACTGCTCTCTCTCTCTCTTTCTCTCTTTTTTAATGATATTAGTAATTTGTTTCCTCTCCCTCTCTCTCTCTTTTAATTATCCTGACTACTTACTGGTAGTAGTCAGTAAGCTGGTGTGGCTCAGTGGATTGAGTGCTGGCCTGTGAACTGAAGGATCACTGAGTCACTTTCTAGTCAGGGCACATGCCTGGGTTACGGGCCAGGACCCCAGCAGGGGGCACATGAGAGGCAATCACACATTGATGTTTCTTTCCCTCTTAAAAAAAAAAAATTATCCTGACTGTAAGTTTCTCAAGTTGATTGATCTCCTCAAAGAACCAGTTCTGGTTTCATTGATTTTCTTTATTATATTCGGTTTTCAATTTAATTAATTTCTGTTCTAATATTTATTATTATTTTTCTTGCTTTAGGCTTAATTTGACCTTTTCTCTAGTTTTCTAACTAGTGGAAGCTTAGGTTATTGATGTAGTTTTCCTTTGATGTGATACATGTACTTAATGCTATACATTTTCCTCTAAGCACTGCTTTCCTTACATCCCACCAGTTTTGGTTAAGTTTCTTGAGAAAAGGAAAATAAATAAGGTGGACCTTACAATTGCTCCAGTTTCCTGCTTGGGGGGAAGTTCCAGGTTGTCAGGGAGGGGGGACTCAGGTGTAATTAAATGTAGAAGGTAGCACACGATAGTTGTTCAATGAAGAGCACAGGAAAGAAACGCTACAGGAATGGAGGAGGTAGAGATGGTGGACAGGGATGGGGGCCAAGACTTGGCTATGGATAAAATGACATTTTACTTGGGCTGTGGAGGCTGATATGAGAAGTGTAGAAAGAGCACAAGGGTGGGAATGTTAGACTGTATTTTAAAAAGTGGGACAGGCCCAGCCTTGTTTTATGAAAAATAAAGGTTTGTGGAGGGGATTTGCAAAGGTAGGTTGGAAAGCTACTTTGGGATTATTTGTAGAAATTCGTGAGTCTTAAAGTAGTGTTTAATTTTATTCAGGAAACTGTTGTTTTTTTTTTTTAAATTTAAAACAAAACCAATAAACTCTTTAAAAAAATGTTATTCCCCAATCCCAATACAAATGCATATAGGTAAAAACAAGCAGATAACACAGGGAAAAAATGGGTGTACAATGGAGATTAATCAATTATCAGTCATTGGATTAGGAGGGAGATCAAAGTCAAGCAAGGAGACAAATCCGGAGCAATTGCATTGTTGCGAGTCAGAAGGGTTAAGTGTAGGAGCTGGGATGGCGGTGATGAGATAGAAAGGAAGGGACTAAAGAAAGACACGTGAGGAAATCCTAGGATGTGGTGATTTGTTAGATGTAAAAGAGGAAGGGAAAGAACATTAAGTAAAATGAACTGGATAATTTATGGTCCCTTGACCTAATACATTTAGAGGCTGTGATAATATTAATAATAACCTATAATGACATATTTCACCTAAGTTCAAATTTCTTTGCTGCCCTTGGTGTAACCTTGGACTTGATAGCTATTCTAAACTCCTTTCCCCTTTTAAATGAGAGACTAGAATAGTTCCTACCGTATAGGATTCATTGCTTGTGTTTGAAGGGAAAACATTAGAACTGATGCAGGGGAATTTCCTTGGAGAAAGTTTTATGAGTTATCTTTATTTAATTCTTACCTAATTCAACACTTCTGTTTTCTTCAACATGTTGAATTAAAAAGTTTTTAGTGCATCACTTTGTCTGGCTTTTTAATGCCTCCTGAATGATGTGGGATTACTGAGAAACAAAACAAAGGTTATTATGCAAATGTTTGAAATACTTAACAATACATGCAAGTAGCCTTAGGGAACTGGAAAAATACTGAAGTTTTACTAGCTTTTTTAGAGGCACAAGGTATTAAGAAGAAAAAAAAGATTATTTCAGAAAAAAAGAAAATTAAAAAATTAGAATACATTAGAAGTAAATAATCCAATGAATTCTATTAAGCAATGAATATTCAGATAGTGTATTAATTTTCCCTGAGGCACAATGGCCAAGGCAAAGAATTTAAAGGATGAAAAAGAATAAATAAACGAACTCTAAAGTAATTAGAAGTGGTGTTTCGAAACATCTGTTTTGACACATTAAGACAGATATTTTTATTTTATGGTCAGAACATAATTGTTTCAGCAGTTGATACCTCTTCAGCTCTTCCCTCCTCACCAGGACTCAGTCCCTGTCCTGTTTCGCAGCATCCCTCCCAAGTTCCAGACAGAGAGGGAACAGAGGCGGACCTAACGGCGGACGCACCGGGCACACGCCCTGGGCCCCAACTTCTGAAGGGCCCCGCAAAACCTCAACTTTACACTTTTTTCTAATGACACCAAGGTTGGTTTCATATGTGCAATGCATATATTATATTCAAATTTTATTGGAAATAAAGCATTAATAGCACATAATATTTTTTATTTATTTAAAAATATGGTTAACATGTATTTTTATTTTCCCTGTCTCTCTCTTTTTTTGAGGCTCAATATTTTCTTCTGCACCTGGGGCCTCAACTGGCCTTAATCCACCTCTGATAGAGAAGAGACTTCCTGCCCACTTTGCCTAGAGAGCACCTTGTGCACCGTCTGCCTCTACATTTTATTCTCAGTCCAATTGCCTATTTATTAGTTTAATAACATTCCCTTATGTTAACAATTGCTAGAGCATCAGAGTCACACAAATTCCTGCTGAGTGCTCCTGAGTGGAGGGTCAGTACCCAGCCTGTCCAAATCCGTAAACAACAGTGTGATGAGGATTAGAGAACGCTTAACGCAAATGGATGAAATTAAAACTGGTGGCATTTCACCTAATACTGGGCTGGCTGGATGAAAGAGAGTTTCTTGAAGGTCTTATATGAAACCAATGGGTAATCCTTGAATTGTTGTAAGCTTAAAACTTTAAAAAAACAAACAACCACATTAGAAAAGGGGCAAAGGACCCAAATAGACACTTCTCCAAAGATGACATACAGATGGCCAATAGAGATGTGAAAAAATGCTCAAAGTCACTAATCATCAGAGAAATGCTAATTAAAACCTCAATGAGATACTGTCTCACAACTGCCAGAATGGCTATCATCAGTAAATCAACAAACAATAAGTGCTGGCGTGGATGTGGAGAAAGGGAAACCCTTTTGCACTGTTTGTGGGAATGCAGACTGTTGCGGCCACTGTGGAAAGCAGTGTGGAGATACCTCAAAAAATTAAAAACGGATCTGCCGTTTGCCCCAGCAATCCCACTTCTAGGAATATATCCGAAGGAACCCAATACACTAATTTGAAAGAACATAAGCACCCCTATGTTCATTGCAGTGTTATTTACGGTTGCTACAATATGGAAGCAGCCCATGCATCCATTGATAGATGAGTGGATAAAACAATTATGGGACATTTACACAATGGGATACTACTTGGCCATAAAGAGGGAGAAAATTTTACCCTTTGTGACAGCATGGATGGGCCCCGGAGAACATCATGTTAGGTGAAATAAGTGAGTCAGAGAAAGACAAATACCATATGATTTCACTCATACGTGGAATCTAAAGAACAAACTGAACTAACAAGCAAAACAGACAGACTTATAGATGGAGAGAAGATGACAGCTAGTTGGGGGGAAGGTTAGGGGGTGGAGGGATTGAGCAAAAAGGAAAAAGGACCCATGGATATGGGCAACAGTGTAGTGATTGCAGGAGAGAGGGGGATATAAGGGGACAAAATGATAATGGAAAAAAATACAAGAAATGCTAAATTTACAAAAAGGGGGTGAAAATAAATTTGCTTTGACACCGTTACTGTCAATCAGTGATACACCTTGAGAGCTAATAATGTGTGTGCACTAATGTGTACATTGCATGACAGCTGTATTATGCTGCTGAAGATTTTTCTTAACTATTCTAGAAGATGACACTTTCGTGTATTGAGTAACAATACATCTTGTCTATATGGTAGTATAACCCCTAAAAAATTCTATTTGCTACAGATAAATGTTTTGACTATCAAGAGGCTACCTGTTTAATATTTATATCATTTAAGCTATATTTTTTTCCCCTTTGCTCTGTAAATTGCTAGTTTGATCTTTTGGTTTTTTCCCAGTGGTAGTTAAAATAAATTAGGTAAAAGGAAGTGAGCTTCAGTAAAATACATAGCAATTTGTATTCCTGCTCTACAAATAATACCAGAAAATGTCTTGGTAGGGAACAGAGGATGAATTTTTAATTTTATTTTGGAGTTTAATTACTCATGCCACTTTTATGTCCCATCTCTCTGTATAACTAAGACATAGCCTGTAATCATTTGTTCTGATTGGCAATTTTCATTTAACCTAAGCTGAAATAGGAGAAGTTGGGTCATTTTTACCTTTTTCTGCTCAATTCCAGTTTGATTTGCTTTGAACCACTATAAAATATTTGTGCAATACTGTAACTGCTAATGACACTGGTATGTCACCGGTAATGTGACAATTACTATTTACAAGTAGAAAAGGATACCTTCCTCATCGAGCCATCCCCAGGATCCTGTCAGGTGATCAGGCCATATACTATGTCCCATTTTCTACTTTTGTTCTGTTTACACATTTTGTAGGAACTTTGGCATTTGAAAAATATAGTACTTTAGGGGTCAAATTATAGAAAATATTTATATCTCATTGAATCTACCTTCCCCTATTTGACTATTTGATGATTTTATAAATATTCAACTCTCTTCAGTCTCTCCAGTTGTATTTTATTGTTCCACATCCCAAACCTGTGGTCATTCTTTGTCCTGTGTCCAACACGCTGAATCACACATTTGTGAGATTCACAGAGATGTGGTGGTTCAACTCACTGCTTTAAGGAGCACTACACCTGAACCATCCGAGTAGTCTACTTGTAAATTTCTCCAAGAAAAGAAATTTCATGATTTGGCTCAAATGTAGCTTCATCACTCAGAGAAGCTTTTTTGTCTCCTCCTCTCTGTATTACTCAACCCTTCTGTTATGTTATAGACATTTCATTCATTCATTCATTCATTCATTCATTCATTCATTCGTTCAATGAATGCTGAGTACTTTTTGATTGTCTTTCTCTCTTCAACCTGAAAACCTGATGGAGGGTAACATGATCTGTCTTTGTTTATCACTGCATATTTTGTACATTTTAAGTACTGAACAAACTTTTACTCAGTGAACAAATACTTTGATAAACAAATTTGATAACTCTAAGTGCTAGTAACTGAACTGAGTCTAAAATTCTTTTTCTGGAAATCCGGTTGTCCGTAGTATGACCTTTTAAAGTGGGTGGTGATACTACATTTTGTTTTGTTTCATTAACTTTCTATCTACTTGTTTCTATCTTTGCGATCTCTTAAAATGAAGGTAAGTTACATTTATAATATAAAGCATAAGCTTTATTTTTAAAAAGTAAAATGCTTGTGTAGAGTTGTAATAAGGTAAGCCCTGATGTCAACTTAGGGAAAAGAATACCATCTTTAACCATTTCTTTAGTCAAATCACTTGCTTTTACCTTTCCAATTGATCTGATCTGTTCTGAAAAAATTTTATTTGCTGCTGCAGCTTTCCTCTACAATCTGCTCACAGTCTGAACCTCCTTGTAAAGTTGTATAGTAGGGAATAAAGAGTATTTGAGTAGTATACTGGCTAACATTTATACTGAAGAATAACCCAATTTTTAACCTCAGTCCCAACCTGAACTAGGCAAATGTCAGTTAGAATTCATCCTCTCAAAATTCTGACCTCAGAATTTCCTAACACATGTAAACCTAAAGAAATTCTTTGCTTTGATCTTCTTTTTCCCCCTGTTTTTCATCCTAAGGCTTCTGGTCTTACATTCCAAATAGATGATCACAGAATCATGAAGTGCGAGGATGGAAGGTATAGCAAAGGTCACATAGTGCAAATGCTTACTGTGAATCCTTTCTGTCTTTGTCTAAGCTACTCCTCATTTCCTGGCTTGCAGACAGCTGTTTCCTTACATGCTTATGTGCTAGAGGGAGCTAGCTAACCCTCTGTCCTCTTCTTATAGGGGCACTAATTCCATTCAGGAATTACCTGCCCAAAGCCCTGCTTCCAAATACCATCACATTGGGGATTAGATTTCAGCATATGAATTTTGGGGGAATACAAACATTAAGGCCATAACACCACCTTATAAGGACACCCCATTTGAGGGTGACACTCACATTTTCTCCAAGTCTTCCTTTCCTTAGGCTAACCTCTCCTGGTTCCTCAGTCATTTTCCGTGTGACCCAGTTTGACATCTCCTCACCATCCTAGTTATTCTAACCTGAATAGACTTATTTTGCTTATATATGTGGCATGTAGAAATCATGAAATCATGAGTGTGATACTCCAGGTGTGCACTGATGAGCTGAGTGTAGAGTGTGACTATCATCTCTTTTAATTCAGATATAATATCACTAGTACATTTGGCAATGAAATAGTTGAAATGCCCAACTAAGGACAATATGACCAGTCAGATACAACTGCTCTTCTCATCTGACCTGTTTTCTTTCTGAGTGTGCTTACATCTGTCACCTCTGTTGACAGTGGGTAAAATTTAAAACTCCATTAACTAAAAAAAATAATCTTCATTTTAGAGCTAGGATCTCAAATCATACTTAATAAAGAATGGTCTTGGACAAGTTCATCAACCTCTCTAAGTAGCAGTTTCCAAATATTCACCTTACAATATTATTGCAAGGGCTAATTTGGTTGTAAAGTGCTTACATGTAAAGTATATACAAAGTGTTCAAAGTACATGGTGAGTGATCAGTGCATATTCGTGATAATAATCTTTACCACCGTAACTTAATTCTAAGAGTTCTGAGAAATGCTTATTTTAGTACTGTACAAACAGGAAGGGTCTGTTAATTCATTATATTTTCAAAGTATCTTCTATCTAATATAGAATTTTATTTCTTTACCAAATTTCTTGACAAATTAGGACAAAATAGAGCAAAGTTCTGACATTAGTTATTCATTTGTTGTGGAATGAGAGAACACATGATATAAAGAGTATTACTTCTCATGACTTTAACATAAAAGTAACTGTACTACTTTTTACTAAAATGATGATTTATTCCATATAAATGTAAGAACTGTTGTCTCCTAACATATTTTCAACAGATTAACATTTTAAAAATATAGACACGTGTTAATTTTTGTCTTTTTAAAATATCAGTGTAATACATTTCAGCACCACAAGTATGGCCTGTTCCTGGTTAAGACACTGAGCTGAAGCCTCAGAGATTCACCACAGAAGGGATAGGGTTCTCTCTGCCCCCCAAACCCCCACCCTCCATAATTTAATGAGAACCATAGCTGGTTAAATCTTTGGGGAAAATTATTTTAAACTATTTAACAACTTCTATAGTAGGGAAAGAGAAATACATTTGTGAAAGTCTTAGAACCAAGTAAACTACCTGAGGCTCTTGGGTCAGTTCCTAAGGTGATAAAATGTAGCTTAGCAACAATAAAAGACTGACGGAGCGCCTGTGGGGTCCGGAGGCTGTGGGATACATTTTGGTAAGTCATTCCTCTTTAGTGTCTTCCATTAAGAGGTCTACTTAATGGAAAAGGGTGTTTCCTAAATGCTTTTAAAAAAACTGTTTAAGCTATTACAGTTGTCCCATTCTTTCCCCTTTTGCCACCCTCTCCCATTTTAAAAAATGTTTTCGTAATTTAATTTGAAGCCAGGGAATGTGATACCTCTGACTTTGTTCTTTTTTCCTCAGGATTGCTTTGGCTACTCAGGGTCTTCCATGATTCCATACCAATCTGATAATTCTTTTGTTCTATTCCTTTAAAAAGTGCCGTTGGGATTTCGATGGGAGGTTGCATTAAATCTGTATATTGCTTTGGGTAATATGGTCATTTTAACTACATTGGTTCAGTCCATGAATGAGAAATATCTTTCCATTTTTTTGGGTCTTCTTCAACCTCCTTTAATATTATCTTAGGGTTTTCAGTGTATAGGTCCTTTATATCCTTTGTTAAGTTTATTTCTAGGTATTTTATTCTTTTTGTTACAATTGCAAAAGGAATTAGTTTTCAATTTTCTGAAATTTCATTGTTAATATACAGGAACACAATGGATTTTTATTCCTTTGTTTTGTACCCCGAATCTTTGTTTATTAGAAACTCTTTGTTTCTAATAGGTTTTTTTTGAATCTTTAGGATTTTCTCTATAAAGAATCATGTCATCTGCAAAAAGTGAAAGTTTTAATTCTCCATTCCCAATTTGAATATCTTTTATTTCTTCCTCTTGTCTGATTGCTGTGGCACGACTTCCAGTACTATGTTGAATAACAGTGGTGACAGTGGACATTCTTGGCTGGTTTCCGATCTTAGAGGAAACTCTTTCAGTTTTTCATCATTGAGTATGATGTTAGCTAAAGGTTTGTCATATATGGCCTTTATTATGTTGAGGTACTTCCCTTTGACACTCGTTTAATTGAGTTTTTTAATTATAAATGGATGTTGTATCTTGTCAAATGCTTTTTCTACATCTGTTGATATAATCATGTGATTTTTATCCTTTATTTTGTTCAGGTGTCATAGCACATTGATCCATTTTTGTATGTTGAACCATCTTTATACCCCTGGAATGATCCCCACTTGATTGTGATGTGTTATTTTTTTATTTGTTGTTTTATTTCATTTGCTAGTGTTTTGTTTGTGATTTTTGCATCTGTATTCATCAGAGATATTGGCCCGTAGTTGTGTGTGTGTGTGTGTCTTATCTTTGCTGGGTTTTGGTATCAGGGTTGTTGGCCTCATCAAATGTGTTAGTAGTATTGCCTCTTCTTCAACTTTTTGGAAGAATTTGAGAAGGACAGGTATTAAATCTTCTTTGAATGTTTGGTAGAATTCACAAGTGAAGCCATCTGGTCCTGGGCTTTTATTTGGGGGGAGGTTTTTTGATGGTTGTTTTAATTTCCTCCCTGTTTTGGTCTATTTAGAATTTTCCAGTTCTTCATGATTCAGTCTAGGAAGGTTGCATATTTCTAGAAACTTATCCATTTTTTCTAGGTTATTGAATTTGGTGACATATAGTCTTTCATAGTATTCTTACATGAGCCTTTGTATTTCTGTGATGCCGTGGTAACTTCCCTTTCATTTATGATTTTTGTCTGAGTCTTTTTTTCTTTTTTCCTTAGTGAGTCTTGCCATAGGTGTACCAATTTCATTAATCTTTTCAAAGATTCATCTGTGTGTTGCATTAATTTATCCTTACATGATATTCATAGCAGAAGCAGTGTTTAATGCTGAGCTATATTACAAGGATGACTAATCATAATCCTGTTCTTTTTATAGCATCTGTTACACACATACACACACAGTTTGTTACAACCAGCTTGTACTGGCTCACAAAAGCCTATAGTTCAATTTTCAGGAGTTCTGTAAGCTACTTGGTGTCCGACAAGTAGTTTCAAATTTGCCATGGCAGGAGCCTTTACACAACGGAAATTGGTGAATGCTACACACTCAAGCCTTTAAAAAACTTTCCTGGACAGCTGGTTGCCAAACACCAGCCTACCTGTTCCTCACGCTTTTTCTTTGCATAGAATAAAGAGTCGTTAGCACTGACGATGGTTTTTGTATGAAAGTGTCCATGAGAAAAAGAATAAACTGGGTTTTTTCCTGTGTTCTCAGGGATTCGGAAAGACCGAAGAGGAGGGAGAATGTTGAAACACAAGCGGCAAAGAGACGACCGGGAGAACAGGAGCGAGGCGGGGTCCTCTGGAGACTTGAGAGCGGCCAGCCTCTGGCCGAGCCCTCTCTTGATTAAGCACACTAAGAAGAACAGCCCTGCCTTATCCCTGACGGCCGAACAGATAGTCAGTGCCTTGATGGAGGCTGAGCCCCCCATCATCTATTCCGAATACGATCCTACCAGACCCTTCAGTGAGGCATCCATGATGGGCTTGCTGACCAACCTCGCTGACAGGGAGCTGGTTCACATGATCAACTGGGCAAAGAGGGTGCCAGGTAAAGACACGAAGCTTGGCTTTTATTTTTAAGAGTGAATAACTATTTATGAAATGTTCGTGATGTCATAGGAAAGAAAAATAATGGAAAACAATAATTTATTATCTAATTGGTTTCAAAGTTACATCAGACTTTGCTATTTTTTAGTATCAGTACACTATAATTCTCCTGGGAGTTAGGAAATAATGTTTTAAAATAAAAATCCAGAAGATTAAAGTCTTTAACCTGACATTATCTTTTACCTGTCCTATTCACCAAAAAAGTCTGCAGTAGACATTGCATAGTAAATGCAGGTAATATTAGATGTTCACAGTGTCAAAATTTTTGACATTCAATAATCTATGATCTATAGCTTTTTAAAAATATTGAGGACTTTTGTTCAAAAAAACCTCCATTATTAATAAACAGTTTTACCTTAAAATCTTTTCTTTTAAGACCTTTGTGGGCTAAAGAGATACTAATAGGTTTCTTTACTGAATGCTAATTATTTGCTTAACTCTCTATTCTTAATATTTTAGCAGAAAAGGAATACAATAGACAAATTAGGATTTCATCCTAGCCCTGAGAGGAGCTTATAGAAAAACACAGTGGCTGACGTGGCACTTCGTCCTTCAGTTGATTCTCGCAGAGCCAGGGTGCCTGTAAAACTTGACTGTTGCTCTTGTTTAGAGCAAACTCTAGTTTTTGTGGAAACGAGGCTAGAAAATCACCTCCTCCACTGCCCCGCATCTCCATTCAGGAGCTGACACAGGCGAATCAAAGCAAGAGGAAGTTCAATCTTTTTCAGGGCTTATAGATCAAATTACTGATAGATTTAGACAGATTGTCTCAATCGGTTTCTTTTCCATTGATTAAATCAACTGTTACCTTTGAAGCAGGAGATGCTTTTCATTAAACTAAATAAATGTGGAGTTGGGTACTTGCATTTCAGAGCTCACTGATCTATTACAAACCCAGTGAACATATGTCTGGCCTTACAGAGTATTTTATGTATTTGCATATATTAACACGTTAACATGTAGTTTTTGAAGTGTGGGGTTAACAGGCATGTTTAGATGTCTAGAGTCAGTCCTAGTGGAAACACCTGCCCACTTTAGCATTCCCATGCGAAGCAAATCCGTAGTCAGCAGATATTGGAATCTAAATGTAATGTGGCTATAGTTCTTATCTTAATATGTTACCACCATTTTACATACTTTGGGAGAAGAGAAAAATTAAGAAATAATAATGGCTATATCCCTGAGAGCCAACTTTTGGTTGCTCAATTTTATTGTAACAGGAGCATATATTTTTCCTCAGGAAGTCTTAGCAGGATTAGTTGCAAAGCTCTGCTAAACTCAAATATATATATTTTCATAGTTACCAGTTGGTTCCCATCATGACCTTTTCATAATTATAAGAATTTGAAGGGCATTTGGAACAAGTGGAATTAAATTCAAATATGATACCAAAGGTTGAAGAAATCACAGCAATAATCTTCTGAATTTAAATATAAAATGGAGACAGAAATAAAGGGGAGGAGAACATTGTGTCCACATGTAGTCATCTCACTGTGAAACCTAGAACTAAGGAAATTTATGGCAGTGAGATGTGTAGCAAAACCACTCTATTACTTGATTATTTTATCTCAAAAGACCTGAATGATTTCAAAATTCTTAGGCCAAACTATAGCTTGTTACTTGATGATTTAAAAAAATTTATAAAGGCAAAATATAAATTTTATATATATATATGTGTGTGTATATTACTAGAAAACAGCTGTTATAAATCAAAAGCCTATTTGTCTGACCAAGCAGAATAAAAAACAGTCATTGATTCCAAAAGGATGGAAAATGAGAGAAAAAAAGGCTTCTGAAAAAATTTGAAGATGATTGTCAAGCTTTTCAGAAAAATTGATAGTAACATTTTGAAAAGCTTTTATGTATTCAAGATACCATCTTTCACTTACAAGATAGCCTACACTGGAAAATCTAATATAGACATATTATATTTTATGTGGTAATAGTTTGAGAATAATAATAGAATTTTAAAAAGAAGGAATAGAAAATATCAGCAGTAAAAAGAGTAGCAAGAAAGTCAATTCTAGAAGAAAGTGAAATTAGCTCTATGATGCACCAGACATTTGGGTAATCCTCTAATATTGATTAGAATGCCTATCAATGGAACAGAAATTGTGAATTATCTTCACTTTTAAAAAAACTTCAGTTGTACCGAGATATAATATATAAAATTGTATGATATGTCAAGTGTGTGTGTTTATGATTTTCCCCATGTAGTTAATTAACCCATTTATTACCTCATACATTTATCTTCTCTTTTGTGAGAACAGTTAAGTTCTACTCTGTTAGCAAATTTCAATGATATAGTACAGGGTTATCAATTATAGTCACCATGTTTCACATTAGATTCTCAGCCTGTCTTCATCTTACAGCTGAGAGTTTGTACTGTTTTACCAGTTTCCCGCTATTTGCCCCATCCTGAGTCCCGGACAACCACTTTTCTACTCTGGTTCTATGAGTTGGAGTTGTGTTTGTTTTTTAAGATTTCACATATAAGTGATACCATGCAGTATTTATCTTTCTCTGTCTTGATTATGTTACTTCGTGTAATGTCCTCAAGGCCAGTCTATGTTGTCACAAATGGCAGGATTTCCTTCTTTTTATGGCTGAATAACATTTCATTGAATGTTTAAAGGTATTCCATATATTCCATTCCATATACCACATCTTTCTTAGCCATTTATTCACTGACGAACACTAAGGTTGTTGCCATGTCTTGGATATTGTGAGTAATGCAACAAACGTGGGAGGGCAGATACCTCTTTGATATCCTGTTTTCATTTCTTTTGGACATATAAGCAGAAGTGGGATTTCTGGGTAATATGGTAATTCTATTTTTAATTTTTGAGGAAGCTGTGTACTGTTTTCCACAGTAGTTTCATCAGTTTACATTTCTATCAACAGTGTACAAATGTTCTGTTTGATCTACAACCTCTCCAACACTTGGTATCGTTTGTCTTTTTGATAATAGCCATTCTTGCAGGTGCGAAGTGATATCTTGTTGTAGTTTTGATTTGCATTTCCCTGCTGATTAGTGATGTTGAGCACCTTTTCATGTATGTATTGGCCATTTGTATGTCTCCTTTTGAAAACTGTTCAGTTTCTTTGCCATTTTAAGAAAGTTTTTGTTGTTGTTGCTGCTGTTGAGCTGTTTGAGGTCTTTATATATTTTGGATATTAATCCCTCATCAGATACATGATTTGACAATATTTTCTCCTGTTTTTTAGGTTCCTTTTCTTTTTGTAGGGTTTTTTTTTCTGAGAAGAGTGTTTTTAGTTTGATGTTGTCCACTGGTTTATTTTTGCTTTAGTTTTATTTGCTTTTGGTGTCAAATACGAACAAGCATTTTGAAGACTTATGTCAAAGAGCTTACTCTCTCTGTTTTCTTCTAGGAGTTTTATGGCTTTAGGTCTTAACATTCAAGTCCTTAATCCATTTTTTGAGTTGGTTTTAATGTGTAGTGCAAGATAGGGTCCAATTCTGTTCTTTTGCTTATGGTTGTCCACTTTTCCCAACACCATTTATTGAAGAGACTATTCTCTCCTCTTTGTATAGTCTTAGATCCTGATCCTTTGTCATAAATTAACTGACATACGTGCAAGGATTTATTTCTGGGTTCTCCATTCTGTTCCTTTGATCTACGTCTGTTTTTATGCTAATACTATACTCTTGATTACTGTAGCTTTGTAATACAGTTTGAAATCAGGAAATGTGATGTCTCTAGCTCTGCTGTTCTTTCCCAAGGTTGCTTTAGTTATCTGGGATCTTTTGTGATTCCATACAAATTTTTGGTATTGAGCAATACTGGTCTCATAAAATGAATTTGGAAGTGTTTCTTCCTCTTCTATTTTCTGGAATAGTTTGAAGATGATATTTCTTTTCTTAGGGTTTAGTAGAATTCACCAGTGATGCCATATGATCCTGGACTTTTCTTTTGAGGGAAGGTTTTGATTACTAATTTAACCTTCTTATTAGTAATTGATCTGCTTAGATTTTTTATTGTCTTCTTGACTCAGTCTTGGTGGTTCATATGTTTATAAGAATTATTCTATATCTTCTAAGCTGTATAATTCTTTGGGTTATGACTATTCATAGTAGTTTCCTATGATCCCTTGTATCTGTGTGGTATCTGTCGTAAGATCTGCTGATAAAGAAAAATAGGACTTCCTACCAAGATGGAGGCATAGGTAGATACACTTTGTTTCCTTGCACAACCAAAGGAAGGGCAACAACAAATTTAAAAACAAAAAATAACCAGAACTACCAGAAAATCAAACTGTATGGAAGTCTGACAATCAAAGAGGTAAAGAAGAAACATTCACCTAGAGTGGTCAGAGAGGCAGAGACGGGCAGCCAGGGCAAAGAGGACACATGACAAGGCATCATATGGCGGACTGGGGTGGGCAAGGCAGCGGCTGGTGGACCAGGCAGTCCCACATTTGCATGCAGGTAAACAGAAGGAATAACAGGGGAGCAAGACAGACTGCACAACCCAGGGTTCCAGCGTGGGGAAAGAAATCCTCAAAACCTCTGGCTATAAGAATCTATGGGGGTTGCAGCAACAGGAGAAACTCCCACTCCTAGAACATACACAAACCCACCCAGCTGGGAATCAGCACCAAAAATGCCCAGTTTGCTTGTGGGTAGTGGGGGAAATGACTAAAAGCTTATAAAAGCCCATTAAGTGGCATTGTTCCCTCTCATACCCCACCCCCACATACAGCACCACAAAGCAGCATGCGGGTTGTCCTGCCCTGGCAAATACCTAAGGCTCCACCCCTCACAACATAATAGGTACACTGAGACAAAAAAAAGTATGGCGCAAATGAAGGAACAGATCAAAGCTCCAAAAATAGAACTAGCAATGAAGAGATAGCCAAACTGACAGTTGCAGAGTTCAAAACACTGGTAATCTGGATGCTCACAGAAATGGTTGAGTGTGGCTGCAAAATAGAGGAAAAAGTGAAGGCTATGCTAAGTGAAATAAAGAAAAATATACAGGGAGCCAACAGTGAAGGGAAGGAAACTGGGACTTAAATGAACAATGTGGAGCAGAAAGAAGAAATAAACATTCAACCAGAACAGAATGAAGAAACAAGAATTCAAAAAAATGAGAGGCTGAGGAACCTCTGGGACAACTTTAAATGCTCCCACATCCGAATCTTAGGGGTGCCAGAAGGAGAAGAGGAAGAGCAAGAAGTTGAAAACCTATTGGAAAAAATAATGGAGAACTTCCACAATCTGGCAAAGTAAATAGACTTCCAGGAAGTCCTGAAAGCTCAGAGAGTCCCAAAGAAGTTGGACCCAAGGAAGCACACACCAAGATACATCATTGTTACATTACCCAAGCTTAAAGATAAGGAGAGAATTTTAAAAGCAGCAAGAGAAAATGAGACAGTTACCTACGCAGGAGTTCCCAGAAGACCATCAGCTGATTTCTCCAAAGAAAACTTACAGGCAAGAAGGGGCTGGAAAGAAATTTTCAAAGTCCTGAAAGGCAAGGACCTACATCAAAGATCACTCTATCCAGCATAGCTGTCATTTAGAATGGAAGGGCAGATAAAGTGCTTCCCAGATAAAGTAAACTTAAAGGAGTTCATCATCACCAAGCCCTTATTACATGAAATGTTAAAAGGATTTAACTAAAAAGAAGATGATCAAAATTATGAACAGTAAAATAACAACAAACTCACAACTATCAACAACTGAACCTAAAAACAAAAACAAACTAAGCAAACAACTAGAACAGGAACAGAATCACAGACATGGAGATCACATCAAGGGTTTTCAGTGGGGATGGGGAGGGTGGAGAATAGGGGAAAAGATACAGAGAATAAGAAGCATAAATGGTAGGCACAAAATAGACAGGGGGACGTTAAGAATAGTATAGGAATCGGAGAAACCAAAGAACTTATATGTGCATGACATGCACTAAGGAGGGGAATGCTGGTGGGAGGGAGGGTTCAGGGCAGAGGGGAATAAAAGGGAGAAAAAAATGGGATAACTGTAATAGCATAATCAATATACATTAAAAAAGAAAAATAAATTTATAACTTTATTTATTTGTGTCCTCTCTTTTAATTTATTTTCACTCTATTTTTTGTTATTTCCTCTTTTCTACTAACTTTGGATTTATTTTTTTCCCCTTAGTTCTTTAGGATATTTGTTTATTTGTGCTTTTTCTTTTTTCTTAATATAGATGTTTTTAAGACTGTAAACTTCCCTCTTATAATGTTTTTTGCTGCATCTCATAAATTTTGATATGTTGTGTTTCCATTTTCATTTGCCTGAAGATATTTTTGATTTTTCTTTTTAATTCTTCTTTGACTTATTGGTTGCTCAGAAAGACATGTTTGATATCTGCACATTAATAAAATTTTCAGTTTTTCTTTTAATTGATTTCTAGTTTCATGCCATTATAATAGGAAAAGTTGCTTGATATGATTTCAATCTTCTTAAAATTTTAAGACTTGTTCTGTGGTCTAACATGATCTACACTGGAGAACTTTCCCTGTGCGCTTCAGAAGATTGTGTATTCTGCTGCTGTTGGGTGGAGTGTTTTGTGTATGTCTGAGTTCCTTCTGCTCCACCTTTATAAGTGATTTTCCCCACCACCATTACAATAGTAGAGTATTCTGAATTTAACTATGTATTTACCATTACCAGTGAACTTAATATTTTCATGTTTTCCTGTTACCAATTTGCATCCTTTAATTTCAGCTTTAAAAACTTCTTTTAATATTTCTTGTGAGGCTGATCTGGTGTTTCAGCATTTGTTTGTGTGGAAAACTTTTTATCTCCCCCTCGATTCTGAAGGATACCTTTGCAGGTAGAGTATTCTTGGTTGGCAGATGTCTTTCTTTCAGTGATTTGAATAAATTATCCTACTTCCTCTGGCCTGCAGTTTCTGCCAAAGGATCTTCTAGAAATTTTAAGGGGTTCCCATGTATGTAACAAGTTACTTTTCTCTTGATACTGTTAGGATGCTTTCCTTGTTTTTAACTTTTGGCAATTTAATTATAATGAGTTTGGTGAACGTCACTTTAAATTCATCACTTTTGGAACTCTTTAGACTCTCTGGATCTGGATGCCCTTCTTTCCCTAGGTTTAGAAAGTTTTCACCCATTTTCCTTTGAATAGGCTTTCTTCCACTTTCTCCTTTCTCCTTCTGAGATTCTATAATGTAAATATTTGTTTGTTTGTTGTTTTCCCATAAGCCTCATATGCTATTTTAACTCTTTTTTATGTTTTTTTCTTTCTGCTCCTCTGGAATAATACTGCTACCCTATCTTTGAGTTCACTGATCCTTTTTTCTACTTGATCTAGTCTGATATTGAACACCTCTTTTCATTTAGTTTTACAGTTTACTTATTGTAATCTTCAGCTCTGCGATTTCTGTCTGATACATTTTTAACAGATCTTTGTTGAAATTTTCACTTCATTCGTGCATTGTTCTCTGGACCTCGGTGAGCATATTTATGACCATTATTTTGTTCTTGGGGTTTTTTCTTGTTCTTTCGTTTGGAGCATATTCCTTTGTTTCTTTGTTTTCTTTGACTCTCTGTGTTGGCTTTTGCACATTTGATAAAACAGCCACCTCTGCTGGTCTTGATGAAGTGGTCTCATGTAAGAAATTAACCTAATCAATCCACCCAGCCCAAGCTTTTACTTGTCTCTCAAACCTTTATGATCATCCAAGTTACCTTCTTTGTTTTTAATGGATCCAGTAGTTGAGGGTGGGCAAAGATCCGTTAGTGTCCCAAAGGGGAGGGCCTCAGACAGCCCAAAGATACAGGCTTTCTGGATACCAGGCTCTCAAATAGATCTCTTCCAGGGAAAAACTGGGTGATGAGTGTTTTTGTCTGTTCCTCTGCAATAAGACCTGGGTGGGATTGCTGTTTAAGAACTATTGCTTTGTTTACTACAGTCCTGTGAGGCTAGCAAAGCAAGCCCCACTGACCACCAGGGCCAGAAAAATCAGTGGATACATCTCTTAGGAGGCAGCTGTAAAATCTGGGGTGCCAGGCAAGCTCCTTCCAGGGAGATATTTGAGATTTGAAGAGGGCTACAAGGAGAATGCCAAGATGTTGTCTGCTGGCTTCTCCAGCCTCTGCTCTGGTAAAGATTGCAGCCAACCCCCAGCTGGTGCTAAATTAGAAGCCTGACCTGCAGGTAGCAGCTTTTAAAGTATGTAAATAGATCTCTTTCAGGGAAAGACTGGGAGATACACATTTCTTTTGGTTCACTCTGTGCCAAGCCCTGGAGGGATAGCTACAAGTGAGTTCTTACAATCCTGTTAAAATTGCCCCTTTGTTTGCTATAGTCTCATGGATCTCATTGGTGCAAACTCCGTTGGCTTTTGTAGCTAAGTGTTTTGGACTTGGAAGTCTTAAAAGTCTGGGTGCTAGATGTTGGGTTTGAAGCTTTCATTTTTTAGGGAGAAGCTAGGGGTTGTGAGTTCTTTCTTGATTGTATGTTACTGTGCCAAGGATGGAGTTCATGGCAAGAGTGTGTCTTAGTCTCATTTGTCCAATGTGTAGAAATTGCTTAGCTAGTTTTATGGATAAAATTTTAAGGAAGGAATTTCTCAGTGAATAGCTGTAGATTTCATGTATCTGTGGGAAGACATGAATTCAGAAGTCTCCTATATCTCCAACTTGGACCAGAGCCCCTAATTGGCTTCATTTACATGATGAATTTTAATAAGAATAACACATTAGACTACTTTAGTAGTTCTAAAAGTATTTTCTTGCAGAATTTTGTCAGAATTTTCAAGTGTTTGTGATTATAAGTCAAATTATTTTTATGTCTTAACATCTGTAGTATATTTTTTGACTTGATATATCTCTTTACTCAAATCAAAATGTGGAGAGCATTATGAAAAAATATATCATGCAAGTGTGATAGTCAAGATCCAAGTGTAAAGTACTTGTATTTGACCTGGCTAAAGATCACATCACAACATTGATTTTTTTCTGCTCTGCAATTTAAAAACAACAATGGCAATAAGAATGCTAAGATTTACCTACTTATCTCTGACAAGGGATTTTTTTCATTCTGGATTTAAAACTCTTTTTAATTAAAATACAATGAGGATAATTTTTCATAAGATGTGTTATGTTTCTGCCATTTGATAGCTAGCTATAGAGAAGGCTTTTCTCTTTATTGTTTGTTCTAAAATTTGTTAATATTTACATACTAACTTTACATAATCTATCCATGAGTGGGAATTTAGTTTTAGCAGAATTAGATTCTTAAATCTTAACTTACTATTAAACTGTGCGCGCTGAAACTCATCAATAAATGTAACGTCATTTAGCTGAAGGTCAAAAGAGGAAGACTATATGACACAAAAATTATATGTTTAATTTCCGCATCATACCCAATTGCATCATTGACCAGCTGATTCTTAGTTTCAGTGGTAATAAAAGTACATTTGATTTTTTCTTTCTCTCAGAAGTTTGAATGGTCACCAAACTGTTATTTTGATTTATGAAAAGTTATGCCTTTTCCAAAATTCACCAAAATTTTACGTACCTCAAGGTCAATTCCATACTTCAAGTTTGTGTTCAAGGTCTGTACGAGTAAATATTTGTATGACTATCTAGCCCTGGGCTCTTTATTGCCCTTTCAAAACTAATAAGTAGAAGCCCGATAGCATCATTGACCACTGGGCACAGAACTGGAAGTGCATATGCTGAAGTGGCTGGCCCAGGAGGCGGAGTAAAGGGAAAACAGGAGTTGAGCTCAGTGTCGCAGGAAGCTCGCTGTTTTAGCTGCCTTCCCCTTTGTAGACCCAAGACCCTCTCTACTCAACACTAGAAGAGTCCCCTTCCTTCTGAACTTCAGCTTCCCTCTATTTCACTTCGGGTTCCTTCCCTCCTTGTTTTGGCCCTAGAAAGGGAGGACCCCCTTTGGCTGGATAAACCTCCTACTAGGCCCGAGCTCTGGTTCCTCAGAAGCTTCTGTGGTGACTTTGCGGGTGCATGTTTGTCTCAGTCGTTCCAGTGCTCAAGGCTTCTTTTCCTCCCGTGTTCCCCAGGAATCCAGTAATTAGCTTCCTGACTCTAACCCTCATCCCCGTCAGTCAAATTAGTAATGAGCAGAGCAGAGGAAATGCTTGCTGAGTGGATGAATAAATGAATGCAGGGAAGGTGGCTTTTGAAACTACTGTTTTTAAGAAATCTCTGAGCCCTGTTATAACTCAATTTTTCCACAAAGTAAAAGTGATCTTGAAGGCTGGAATGTTATTCTTTTTTACCCATCTTCAGAATCTGCCCGCTGTCCTGACCTCTCTAGCAGTTGCTGTAGTGAGGCCCACTTCCAATATTTCTTTTGTAACGGGCAGAGCAATACCCAGAGGCATGTGTGGAACTTGAGTTCTGAGGACTTCAAAGGGCTTTAGCTGGCTTGTAGCAAGTTAGTTTCACTTAGTGAGTGTAATTTGAAAGCTTAGAATGGGTAAGGGCAAGGGGGCAGACAGAGGGCACGATACCTCAATGTGGGAATCAGGAGCATCTTCAAGGGACACATTCTATTCCGGGAGGTTCCTGCAGATTCCGGGACTTGGCGAGCCTACCCAGTACTCTGATTCCCAACCTGTAATCAGACCAGCAAACCCTGCTCCCGGGCTGCTGTGGTGGCCCCCCAGCTTGTGTCAGTGTGGTGTGGTGATGAAGCGTGGCAGGGCGATGAAAGAGAATGTGACATGGAAGCATGGGAGCATTTTGAAGAGATGACAGACACATGTGTTTAAGGGTTAGATGGGCAGTTTAGGTTTTGCCACTGTTTTATAATAAGAGCTGTGGGGCTGGGATAGAATTACCCTACATCAGCGGTGGCAGCCCCTCTGGGCTGGCACCATGGGGTATCTTTGGAGAGCCCCATCTCCGAGTCAGCGCTGCCCAGCTTTTCACTGCTGCTGGGAGGCCCTGGTTGAAACCCAAGGAAAGCTCCTATTTACTTGACTTTTCTTTCCCACAAAACTTTGAAGTCCTATAGATGCTTGTTGACTTGAAGGCTATTGATCCTTCTCTTATCTTGAGAGTATTTGAGAAAAATGCCCCATCCAGGGTTCCTCATCTTGCCCTCTTCGGCGTTCTGTTTCAGAGAGCCTGGGCTGGGACCCCAGAACCTGCATGTTTGTCTTGAGTACAGTGGACAGTGTGCAGTGCTGGGTGTCCCCAGGGCAACCTGTGGGGAATGCTGGCCTGTGGCCCTGCCACATCTGGGGGCATTTGGCGTGGAGAATACCAGTGACTTTGTAATGATACATGTGCTAAATAGACATATTACCATGGAAGTGTGTTGAGGTGGGTTGAATTATGTTCCCCCTTCCTCCACCAAATATGTTGAAATTCTAACCCCTGGTACTTCAGAATGTGATGTTATTTGGACAGGGTCTTTATAGAGGTAATCAAGTTCAAATGAGATCATTAAAGTGGAGCTAAATCCATATAAAAAAGGGGACATTTGGACACAAAGATAGACACACACAAAAGGACGATGGTGTGATGACACACAGGGAGAAAATGGCTGTGGCATTGGAACAATCTACCTCTAAGCCAAAGAATGCCCAGGATTGCTAGCCATCCCCAGAATGTAGAAGAGAAAGGGAAGGAACCTCGCTAGAGCCTTCCGAAAGAGTGTGGGTCTGCTGACACCTTTTTCTCAGGTTTCTGGCCTGCAGAACTGTGGGATAATAGATTTCTATTGTTTTAAAGTCCCCGGTGTTTGTCCTTCATATCACAGCCCTGGAAAACTATATATAATTTGTATTGCTTGCATCGGTGAGGCAAAAGGAATCAGGGGCTTTTGATTTAAACAAGGAACGTTTGGCTCACCTAGTATAGGCTTGGCTAATCATTTACTCCTGAATATTCCTTCCTTGGCCTGCCCAAGTGGTTCGCTGAACTCCTGGCTTTGAAGATGATTTAGAACTTCAACAGCTCCACACATTTACCTGGCAAATACCTTATAAAATTTTTGACTCACAGAGGAATGTTTCCATCTGGCACCTATTCGTTTCCCTTTTTACATTTTTATCTTTGATCCACTTGAATTCACCCTGGTGTACAGTATGAGGTGTGGCTCCAATGTTGCTTTCACACAGATGGCTGCACAGGTAAGTTCCTTTCATCAAACAGTGTCCTAGAGAAGGATCTTTAAGACCCCTTGTCTAGTTAACCTTCCAAGTTTACCACTCATTAAGAGCTTTTACAGTAAAGCAGTAGATATGACCCATTGATTTATACATTTGGTTATTCTTCCCAATTCTAAAATCGAAAAAAGAAAATTTGTGATTTAGTCACAAATTATAAATTTAGCCCGACCTATGCAGATCATGAGCTTTTGCTGCTTATTTCTAAAGTTTAAAAAACCAGTGCTGATGGGAATAATCAGGTGAATTACCATTCAGTAGTAACGGAACAAAAAAATTCTTCCCAGGACAGTGAAAGGAAATCTCAGGCTTCCCCCCTCTCTTTCCTGTCTGTTGTAGGTGGTCCCCAACTACTCCAATACTTAGCCCTGGGTGCTCTTTCTACTTTTAAGCAACTTGAAAAGCTAGTCCACTAAAAGTTTCAGCTGTTGACTTTTAGGCTCATGATTTCCACATTTATTTCTGTAGGGGCCAACACCTAAATATTCAGTTCTCACAGTCAGCTGCCCCAAGGGCACCAGTGAAATGTCACACTTTTGCCAACGTGTCTAAATTCAGACTAGCCATTCCTACATCTTCCTGTTAGGACAAACTTACCTGTTTCCTTGATCCTCCTCTTTTCTGCCAGGGGCTCCTCCCTTCTTCTTCACTGCTTTGGAGTCACCTTTGTGTCTGGCTGTTTCTCACTTTGTACCATCAGTTCTTCTCCTCAGCATCTCTAGACTTTGGCTTTGTTTCTGTTCCACTGTCACCAGCCTGGCCCACACCCTCATTGTCTTCCAAGACTGAATTACTGTAATACCCTCTTAGTATTTTTGTTTTGAGACTCTTCTCCCTTCACTTCGTCCTACTCGTCACTGCCAGAGTAGTTTCTGAAAAGCATCATTTCAGATGCCCCACTCCCAGTATGCATTTCCCATGGCGGCCATAACAATGTTCCACCAACTAGGTGGCTTAAAAAATAGAAATGTATTCCCCCACAGTTTTGGAGACTGGACATCTGAAGTCAGGGTGTCAACAGGGCCATATGCTCTCTGAAACCTCTCTGGGAGGATTCTTTCTTGCTTCTTCTAGCTTCTGGAGGCTCTACCCGTCTTTGGCATTCCTTGGCTTGTAGATGCATCTCTCTAATCTCTGCCTTTGTCATCACAGGAAATATCCTGTGTGTCTGTGTCAAAATTTCCTTCTTCTTAGGACACAGATCATATTGGATTTATGATCTACCCTAGCCTGGCATGACCTCATCGTACTTGATAAAACCTGTAAAGATCCTTTTTTTTTTTTCAAATAAAATCTCATTATCAGATTCTAGGTAGAAATGAATTTCAGGGGAGACAACTCTTCAATTAAAAAGTTGACAGTGAACTTTATTATCTAACTTGCTAATGGCTTTAACAGAGGACGGATAGTGTCTCTGAAGCCTAAGATGCAGAAATAGACTATGTCTTGGAGCACCTTGCCTTAGGTTAATCTTTTTCAGCCAGACCCTTGGGGAGGACCTTCATAAGAAAGCTGTTCACTAACTCACACTTTCTCCCATATTATTTGATTTCTACTCTTCAACATGATCTCCTTGCCCCACCTCTTTCCCCACCTTCCCCTTTCACACAATGTATTCATTTTATTTTTCTTTTGCTTGAATCCTTGTAGCCTCCTCTCTCTTTCAGTTCTATGTTCATTTTATTTTTTCCCTAAAGGGACACCTTAACTTCTTCTTCCTTTCTGAAATTTCAGACTTCTTTAGCCAATGTAATCTTGGAATGAATTTGCCATCACAGGATAACTAGCCCTGGGTTCAGAGTCCCTTGTCAGGTGGGTACTGCTGAACTAAATCAACTAGGGTCTAAAACACAGTAACAACTCTTAAACTGTATTCTTATTTCACTAATGGTAGGTTTGTTACTGGCTGATTCATTTATGCTATGGTTTGATTTCTTCTTTTAAATGGAAAGATGAGTAGCTTTTGTTACCTGGGTATCTCATTTTTTCCAGGGAACTTTGTCAAAGGTAAAGTATCTCTGCATTTGACCAGCTCAAACCATGAACTTATTCTCTAAAAGTTGCGTATGTACAAAATCAATTTATATTAAGTAAATCCTATGTTAATTGTAGTAAGGGTATCTTTCATTTAAATGAAACCTACTACAGATACTCATGTGAAGTGAGTATTTCTCTGACAAATGTTGTCCTTTTTATTGAATCATGAGTCTTCACAAATTGAAATTTCTTAACAGGATGACCATTAGGCTGATTATCATGACCTTGAAACTGTAGGCTTCTCAGCTGACTTTCTGGGGTGGCTGACGTTCTGGGGTGACTGCACTTGATCTTTTGGCTGAGGCAATTCTGTATTTGGGTCCCTGGAATTCACTTTCCCTTAGGGGTGGTATATTTAGACCCACTGTGGGCTTAACCTCTGTGTGTTCTAAGAGTCAACAAGGCCAAGCTGAAGTTCCAGCTAACCGGTTATTCCTCAGTGATGTAAGGCATTAGTTTCATTTAGGTGGTTGAAGACCAGAGAACTGCATGAGGGAGAGGAAATCAGCATTGGCCCTAATGAGAGCTACGTAAGTGGAGCCATAAAATACAATGAGAACCTTGGAAGCATTCTCAGTAGTGGAGGAGAATTAAAAGAATTCACCTACTTCCCATAGAACTCTCTGTATAAGCTAATAATTTCTCAATAAAGCTCAATAAATAGATTTGAAATTTGTTTCATACCACCACCAAGTTATTGCTTTCTTTCACAGGAACCAGAGTTTTCTAATCAATAGGTTTACACTGTAGGCTTTTTGTTAGACTATAGTCTAAACTGTTTATTTTTGGTACAAGTTATCATTTCTCTACCCTTCCTCCGTCCCCCTGGCTCTCAAGTAGTCATGCTAATCATTTTTTTTTTCTTGCTAGGATGAAAATAAACCAAGTGGTTGAAGCAGATTGGGAAAGAATTACTATTAGAATAGCTATGATTTATATATGTGTTCCTTTTCTCTAAATCAAAGACTTATTTCCCAGAGAAGGCAGCACCACTGTTCTCTTGCGGTGAGTCATCTCCAAAAAAGTAATAGTCATTAGATAAAGACACACGCCCTCTGTCCCCCTGCAGCGGCACAGGGGGTGCAGAATTAGAAAAAGTCAGTGGCAAAGTCCTTTTATTGCTTCTGGTGTTCTAACATTAACTGTAAGGTAGACAGAAGCTCACGGTTGTTTATGTCAAGTTTTTAAACTCACCTGAGTCTTGGGGTTCAGTTCATCTTCTCCAAAAGAATAAATGACAAAATTAATTGTTCCTGGTTGGGAACCCCTGGTTCCAGGGACTCTTACTGTTTTAATTGTTGTCTCGGTTACTAAACTGTTACCTGCAGTTGGCTCAACTTTGAATGGGCATGTCTCTTAGGAACCTTCTCCCCTGTAAGTAAATTTCTTGATGGGCTAAAATCTAAGTTCCGTTTAAAAAAGCCTTAGGTAAAATTTATCATGATTTCGTTTAAAAAGCAAATGGCCTTATCCATTAGGTGTAGGATTTATCACTTAGTTGGTTCAATACCTAGCAGAACCCCCAAAACAATAATTTGAAAATTAGAAGTGTGATTGCTAAATAAAGATGAAATTTAGTAAAATGGTGGCAGTGCCCTTCTCCAGAGGGAATTAAAGTTTCTTTGTAGCATAGCACATGCTCATTATGTGACCAATTCATAACATGAAATCTTACAAAATTGTGGACAGTTCCATTCTCTGGAGGGTATTAAAAGTGTCTCTTCATAGAATAGCATGTCACATACTAGCATTTGGTCCTTTTTACCTGGTCAAGATGTTTGCCTAAATTTGCTTAGAGCATTTGAGATGCATATTTGAAATCTAGTAGATAAATGCTGTGAATTTAAAAACTCTTTCAAGGCCTTGAGCTGTGGAACGCTGTTTTCCAAGGCATGTATTCAACTGGTATCTGGCTGTGTTTGTCTTATAAAGCAGGGATATAACTGGATTTGGTTTTCTTTATTGCTGTTTATAATTCAGAGGTGTAAACTGAAAAACATATCATCCCTTCCTGAGGAGATATTGAAATTCCCCAAATTATGATCCAGAACAAAGCTGCTTTTATATGGGGTCTGTGGGTGGAAGGTTCTACTGAGACAGGTTTTAAACGGTTTTAAAGTTACAAGGTTTACAGAAATATAGATCTGTAATCAAATAGTCAGTTAGTATCTAATAAATGTGTATCAAAACATGAAACTCCCAACCTCATGAAATCGGAGAGATCTACTTAAACATCTTTAATTTTCTTGCCTAACAAACAGCAGGCCACTTGGACAGAATCTTTCATATAAAATTGATTGTAAAAACTTGAAACATAGTTATTATTCGTCTAGTTAACCAATATCCAATTTGTCTTGACTATTTGTAATAACTGGAACTTAAGGATTTACCCAAGAAGCCAACTTTGCATAAAGGGAGTGTATTCTGGAAGTGGATCGTGGGGATGGTTGCACAACAAGGTGAATGAATTTAATGCTGCGAAACTGTCCATTTAAACATGGTTAAAAGGGTAATTTTATAGTATGTACATTTTACCATAATAAAAGAGGGAGTATAATACTTTACATAAGATATATGAAAAGGAAATAGACACAGCATGGCAAAAAAAGTAATAGACAAAGTTGTACTAAATTAGAAGTCATTTATCTAAACGTTTAAATTTGATTTTTAGATAAGAATATAAGCATATAGCGCCCTGGCTGGTGTGGCTCAGTGGATTGAGTGCTGACTTGTGAAACAAAGGGTCACCAGTTCGATTCCCAGTTAGGGCACATGCCAGGGTTGCAGGTCAGGTCCCCAGTGGAGGACACATGAGAGGCAACCACACATGGATGTTTTTCTCCTTCTCTTCCTCCCTCCCCTACCCTCTCTCTAAAAATAAATAAAATCTTTAAAAACTAGAATGTAAATATATTGCAAAAAGATAAATCAATAAATCGATGAAGCGGGGTGAAATAATGAAAGAGAAACATGTTATAACTTAGGCTCCTGGAGTCTTTTTATTAAGAGTACAGTTTCATTCATTTAACAGTTATTTAACGAGTTCTCCATAAGCACTACATCTCGTTCCACGTGTGGGAATATCCTAGAGAACAAAACCGACAAAATCCCTGCCTTCAAGGAGCTACCTTTCCGCTATACCAGTTACCGCGAGAGGAACGTGAGCGCGGCTGTTACGGCTTGTCCGTTTTGCAAATAGCACCTAACTGTGTCCGCCGCTGGTGTGAGCCTTTTACCTGCATTAGCTCAGCCGGGTGCTTTCCTTGCCCGCTTTGTGGATGAGGAAACTGAGGCAGAGAAGAGTTAATAATGGAGTAGTTTAGTATTAGGGGAACAATTTCAGTTCTAGAACACTTTCCTATGTGAAACTCTTAAACTTAAGGCTAGAAAAGTGATTGCACATTTTAAATAGTTGTGCTATTTTATCATTGTTCAAGTTTTTATAAAACTTCTTCCCTCCCTCTCCTGCCGTATGACAGAAACATTATCAAGAGGGCCTGTATATGACACTGATCTAAGAACGTCACCTCTGTCTTTGGACAACGTTGACCCATAGTAAGCATTAAATAAATACTGGCTAATATTATTAGTTTTATATTTTGGTTTATACATTTTTAGTTTGAACTTACTGTTATAATTATATTGGAGTCTAACTTTTAAGACCATTATGTAACTCTACGACATCATGAGATAACCTAGCATTTTGCAAAACTAGGCTAGAAACCTCTTTTTAAAGTACATTTTAAACATCCAGTACGTGTATTTCTTTTTGCTTGTGTTATGCAGCCTGCCTTTATGCTATTATACCTTTTCCTCCCCTACTAATCTTATTGCCACTAACTAAAACTAATTGAGATTTGATTGTTGTTTCTTTGCTTTTGTTTTTATATGTGGTTACAATTAAGAAAAAACATTTCTGCATTATATCAGCTTATACCAATTGTTCCTAGTTAATAAAAACTAGAGATTTTAGTTACATTTAAGTGTTTTAAGCTATCCTACAAACTTAAGTATTTATATATACAAATATTTTAATGATATAAGGGGTGAGAAGTAATATCTATTATGAAGAAATCCTGTTTCCGGTATAACTGTTTTAGGGTTAGAATCAACCACATATAACAGCCAACCCTCCAAATATTGTGGCTTAAACAAAACAAAGCTTATTTTTCTCTCATAACTTCCTCTTCTATATCCATGGTCAGAACTGAGGCTCCATCTGGCTGCAAGGAATTCTGGGAAGTATGGCCTGTAATCTGTGCACATGGTTCCTAGAATAAAATCTGAGTTCTACAAACAACAATATCAGTTGACTAGATCATTGGTGGGCAAAGAACAGTCTCTGCTACAATAGTAAGCTTCAAATCATAATTTGAGAATTGGATATCCTCTTTAATGAGTATCCTGAATTCATCAATGTCAACATATATCATAGACAGATCATCTTTTTAAAAAAGAATCAGAACGCTAGAAAGCAAAATTTACACAAAGGCCATATTGTGGGGAAAAGCTACCATTTATTGAGTGTTTGTTATTAAGCCTGCGTGATAGATCTTCACAACACCCCAATCAGTCACGTGCTATCACTGTGACCATTTTTCAGATAAAGAAACAGGCGTCAAAATGATAAGCAGTTTTCCCCATGTGGCGTGAGCTAAGAAGTGGCAGTGCTCTGGGCAGTCTGACCGCTAACCTTTTTCCCAAGGCCATTGCAAGGGCTGCTTCACTTTGTAATTCGGAAAGTATTTCAGGATGTTCTGGTTAATTATCCTGAGCATCAATTAGTATTTTATGGTCTGCGGAAAATTCTGGCCATCCAAACTATTTGACTGTTGGAACTCAGTACCCATGTGGTTCATACCATGTGCACGTTTTTAAAAATGTGTGCAACAGATCAAAATACAAACACTCACATCTACCTCTGAGAACTGTTCTTACATTGAAGGAAAATTTTCTCTATGTGAGGGAATGTGTTTTGAGCACAAGTGGTGAAAAAAATTACACGCTTGTCTCCAGAGAGGACCATGACCTTGAGTCCCAGATCCCAGTGCCACTGCCAATTTGGGGCCAACAACTTCAGGGACCAGAAGTTTTTGTATCACTTCTGTTTTTTCCCCTTCCTGGGATTTAAAGATGGTGGTTTGGAGTTTTACTGTTCCCATTGGAAGAGACAAATTTTCTGCAAAGGATGTGTGTGTGTGTGTGTGTGTGTGTGTGTGTGTGTGTGGTTAG
>PVJD01002157.1:176260-217436 GCA_004026545.1 Mormoops blainvillei | reverse complement strand
CACGCCTCCCAAGACTCTTACCCCACTTAGCCCAGCATAAAGGGAATGCGGGGCTATTGTTCTGGGCTCAGAATTTGGAGTTTGTCTCCTCTGGGCCCGTGCACGTAAGTAAAGATCGTGCTCCTAACCCCTCAGTGTCTGGTCGTTTCATTTTTCCGTAACATTTGGTTCCCTGACCGGGAAACGACCTTACATAAATTCGGACCGACTTGCCGCCGACTGAGCAGGGCGGGCTGGGTGCCCGACAGCCCGGCTGGGGACCGGGGAAGCGCGCGCCCTGAGATTTCTCAGGCCCCAACTGGTGGGGACACCGGACTCCGGCCCATGACTCCAGCCGGGAAGTGGGGGCTTCGGAACACGATCTATCGGAAGGCGCCGCATCGGTAAGTGCCCAGGGACCAGACCCGAGATCGGGAGGGATTTGAGTCCCTCATCTGTTACAGTAGGATTGAGACTACAGAAGTCCGACCACCGGACCCTCGCTCAGGGAGGGAACTGAATAGCCCCTGAATGTTTGAAAAGTAAATTTAAGTGCGTCTGTGTTTGTTTTTCTATGGGTGATGGTCTTGGGGAGGGAAATGAATAGTTTCTGAATGTTTTCAAGTAAATTCAAGTGTGTCTGTGTTTGTTTTTCTATGGGTGATGGTCTTGGGGAGGGAACAGAATAACCTCTGAATGTGTGAGAGTGAACACAAGTGTGTCTGTTTGTGGCTCCTCGGGCACTAGCCTACGGAGCAAGAGTGGGTCCCAACCTGCGGTTCCTGTGTCAGGTCATATGTCATAATGGTTGACAGTTAACCCCGAATTCTGTAGGGGTAACCTTAGCCAAGACCGACTTCGTCCCGCGAGGGAGCAGGCCAGGCGGACGAGCGAGTGCCCCCACCCTTTGTGTGTCTGCGCCGCGCGGGAGGGAAGCCTTGGGGGGCGGACCTTCTACAATTTTAGATTGTATGCTGCAGAATTTCAGCAAATTTAAAGGGCAGGACCCATCATTTGATGCGGGCCAATTAGAGACATTTTGTACTGCAGACTGACCGACTTTTGGGGTCGGCTGGCCCCCCGAGGGAACATTAAATCTATCCACTATAAGAGCAGTTCACCTGAAAGTTACAGGAAAACCAGAACATCCCGATCAGTTTTCCTATATAGACAGATGGCAGGAGTTAGCCCAGGATATACCCAGCTGGCTTAGTAAGTGCGCGGGGACTCAGGGGTGCCGTAGAGGAGCCACCAGCAGGGCACACCCAAGAATGTGTTGTCCACAGGCGCCCCCTACAGCTCCCCTGCAGGAGCCCCTGACTCCTCCACCTTCTATCTCGCCCCAGGGGCATCAGTCTCCCCAGGAGCCCTCCCCGGTTCGGTACCCAGCCCTGCCCCATCCAGGCCCATCACCCATAGCTAGCAGACTTAGAAGCCACCGGCCCCCTCTTCAGATGCCACTCCGAGAGGTACAGGCAGCACCCAGAGTTAATGAGGATGGGACTGTCCAGCCTGGACCGGTTACTTATTATTACCAGCCATTCAGTACTACTGACCTCCTGAACTGGAAACACCACACCCGTCCGTTCTCGGAGAAGCCACAGGCCATGATCGAGCTCGTAGACTCGATCTTCCAAACCCACCGGCCCACCTGGTTTGATTGTCGCCAACTTCTCCTGAGCCTGTTCAACACTGAGGAGAGGAGAAAAATTCTAGAGGAGGCCCGGCGCTACCTTGAAACGCATGCCCCAGCAGGAACCCTAGATCCCTCAGATTATGCGCGAGGCGCCGCCCCCGAACAACAGCCCACTTGGGACCCAAACACTGAGCGAGGGCGGGCCGCCTTGGATCTGTATCGCCACTCCCTGTTACAGGGGATAAAGGCGGCAGCCAGGAAGCCCACTAATATGGCTAAGGTCACCACCGTACACCAAAGGCCAGATGAGTGCCCCGGAGACTTCCTTGAGCGGCTGATGGAGGCATATCGAGTGTTTACCCCTTTTGACCCAGGGGCAGCTGAAAATCAAAGTATGGTAGCCATGGCCTTTGTCTCTCAATCGGCCACGGACATCAGGAGGAAGCTCCAAAAGCTTGAGAGCTTCGCAGGAATGACCTTAAATCAACTCCTAGCAGTCGCCAATAAAGTGTATGAAAATCGAGATGAGGCGGCCGCAGCAGCCCACCTAGAGGACCAGAAAATGCAGGCCACCCTGCTGGCAACTGCACTAGGGAGGCCAGCCCCCCAGGGTGACCCGATCAACAAATAGGGACACTTCAAGGTAGAAAAGGACTAGTGTGCCTATTGTAAGGAGCGCGGGCACTGGAAGCGAGACTGTCCAGCTTGCAAGGGGCGCGAGGAGACGCCCACCAGCCAGGCTATCCTACCACCACCAGCCCCCAACGTATTGGCCCTCTCTGGGTTCGGCCAAGACTAGGGGCGACCGGGCTCCATCACCCTCGGTCCCCAGGAGCCTATGGTCAGGGTCAAAGTTGGGGGCCAAGACATTGACTTTATGGTAGACACAAGGGCGGAACACTCAGTAGTCGCTGTCCCAGTTGGGCCCCTACGGGGAAAGAAATCCTCGTGCAGGGAGACACCGGACTCTCGGCTAGCCCCCAGAAATTTTGTGAGGCACAGAAGGTTGAACTTGGGGGCCACCAGATCTCCCATGAGTTCTTCTACCTACCAGACTGTCCTATCCCCCTACTAGGCCGAGATATCTTGACCAAGCCAGCAGTGCGGGTCACCTCCCGGCCAGAAGGGGCCTCCCTGGACCTCCCCATGCCACGAACTATTGCCCTAGTGCTTCCATGAGAAGAAGAATACAGGCTCCACCAGGAAGATGGAGTGTCAACCCCAGACCCTCCCTGGGCTAAATACTCTGGGGTCTGGGCAGAAAACAACCCGCCGGGGCTGGCCACGGAACGAGAGCCGGTAATAGTGGAACTCATGCCCTTCAGTCTCCAAAGTGACGACGGGCCCGCCTTTACTGCAAGAGTGATCCAGCTGCTGACCCAAGCCTTAAAACTAAAATGGAGGTTTCACGCTGCCTACCTACCTCAAAGCTGGGGCAAAGTAGAATGAATGAACCGGACTCTAAAGGAGACTCTAGGAAAACTTTGTCAAGAGACTCTCCTACCCTGGCCAGATGTCCTGCCGCTTGCCCACTTCCAAGTTAGGTGCACCCCAAATTCAGCCCATACGAAATCCTATATGGAAGGGCAACCCCTATAACCCAAATCCCTACTACCACAGACTTCACCACCTTAGGGGAGGTCCACCAAGCCTCCTACCTCAAAGCCCTAGGTCAAGAGTTAGAGAGAGTCAGGCAGGCCCACCTTGGGCAAGAAATAGTGCCAACAGGGGGGCCAACCCACTCCCATAAGCCAGGGCAGTATGTTTGGGTAAAGACTGGAAAAAAGAGTCCCTCCAACCCAGATGGGTTGGGCCCTACCTAATACTGTTAACTACCCCCACCACCTTAAAAGTTTCAGGTATTACCAGAGCCACGGTCGCCACTGACCCTGAGAAAACCAACCCGGGACCAGAACAGGGACCAGGCCGAATCCCAGCCCTAAAGCTGCGAAGGACCTGCCAAGATGGAGAGGAGGAGTGGACCGTCGCCGAGCCAATGCTACCTGTCACCATCTCCAGCACTAGACCCCCAACAGGAACAGAGGATCCCATTTCTGGGTGCAGAGACAGATGAAAGCACTGTCTAAGCACCCACAGGGGGGAATGTAGAGGAATTCAAGGCTGATACCAAAGATGAAATGCTAATTGCCCTGACTTATAATGTAAATGCTTCTCTCCCACCTCTGTAAGCCCTTTTCATGCCAATTGCCCTGACTTATGATGTAAATGCTTCTCTTTCACCTCTGTAAACCCTTTTCTCACCAAATCTATACCACGCCTCCCAAGACTCTTACCCCACTTAGCCCAGCATAAAGGGAATGCGGGACTATTGTTCTGGGCTCAGAATTTGGAGTTTGTCTCCTCTGGGCCCGTGCAAGTAAATAAAGATCGTGCTCCTAACCCCTCAGTGTCTGGTCATTTCATTTTTCTGTAACACTGTAGTCTTATACACAGGACCACAGTAATGTAACCTGGACATGACTTACACACACACACCACTCCCCCATCACTTCAAAGTCTATTTTTCTAAAGATAAAGCCCAGAACTCTTAACCCAATCTGCAAAGTGCTGTATAATTTTGTTTACTTTCAGTCATTGCTTCACTTCACACAAGTTCCCTGCCTCGTCTCTGGTCTCCAGTTTTCACTGTTCAGCATTCAGTACCTTCAATGTGTCCTACTTTTTCCCAGTCACTGCAACAGTTGGCAATAACTGTTCTTCTAGCCATGCTGTCTCCTTCCATACTCAACTGTAACTTTTCATTCAAATTTTAGCTCACTCATCACTTCTTTGAGGCAACTTTTCTATTCTGACATCTGGCTAAGCATTGTTTTAGCACCATGTATTCTTTTGTTGCATTATTGTAGTGTGTAACCACAGATTTAATGTTATGGCATCATTTATTTATTTGCTGAAACAAGAAACTAAACCAACAAACTATTCCTGTCTCTTCTGTTCCCTTATTTTTTCTCAAATCTCATCCTTTCTTTCCATGCCTACTATAAAGTTTCACCCAGGTTACCTCAACAGATTAGCAATTATTTACCGTTTTCCAGCCATGAGCCATTTAAACTAAATGCTACTCAATCAAAAATTATCTTTCAGAAAAATTAATTGGATTGAATTCTTCCCTGTTTATATTAATTCAAAGGACTCCATGGATCTCAGAATAAAGTGCAAAATGTTACATTTGGGTTGCAAAACCTTTTGTAGGAGTCTTCTTCATCTTCATTTGTTTCCCACTTCCCACTTGATATTCCCTGCCTCTGATTCCATTCATGCTGTTCCACCTGGCTGCCTTTTAGGCATTTCCATAGTAATATCCTCCTTGAGCTCATGTAAGTGGTTTAACTGCTTAGTCTCATCTGCCGAACTAGCTGGGCTTTGTTGCTTTTAGTCAGAGTCCTCATATCATCTGGATGTTTACAGCATGTCTATCTGTCATCTACCTGTCTATCTACATGTACATATGTGTATGCATGCATACATGTATATGTATATGCATGCATGTATTTACATGTATATAAACTTTAAAAATTAATTTATATATCTTTCTTTCTTCTACAGGACA
Organism: Mormoops blainvillei; assembly: GCA_004026545.1. NCBI lineage: Eukaryota > Metazoa > Chordata > Mammalia > Chiroptera > Mormoopidae > Mormoops > Mormoops blainvillei. The sequence continues at coordinate 212,250 of PVJD01002157.1, read as the reverse complement.
GTAAACTAGATAGCTGGGTGCACTTTGCTAATTTTTCTTTCCCCAGAGCCTAGTGTTCAGTATATACTATTTCTTAGATATTTGTTAATATCTAAGATTTTTTAAAGATACAATAAAAATTTAAGATTTAAAGGCAATAAACCTAAGGGGGTCTGATTACTCAATTCCGTTGTGATGATTGGGTCTCCCACGGCACCAGGCAATTTTCAGACACCAGCTGGATGATCTACAATTAACCCAATTCTAACACGTATCTACTCCAAGATAGTGTAGAGGGAATCAAGGCTGATACCAAAGATGAAATGCTAATTGCCCTGACTTATGATGTAAGTGCTTCTCTTTCACCTCTGTAAACCCTTTTCTCTCCAAATCTATACCACGCCTCCCAAGACCCTTACCCCACTTAGCCCAGCATAAAGGGAATGCGGGGTTATTGTTCTGGGCTCAGAATTTGGAGTTTGTCTCCTCTGGGCCCGTGCACGTAAGTAAAGATCGTGCTCCTAACCCCTCAGTGTCTGGTCGTTTCATTTTTGTGTAACAATAGCATTAGAATCCACAGTTCAGGGCTTCGTCATGTAAGACTGACTTCTACTTCGGACACCAATCACAAGACTAGGCAGCTACCTGTGCTTCTGACAAAGCAGCTGAAATATTTGAGGTTCCCAGGACTCCCTTTTTGGGTTTGATTCATTTGCAAGCACAGGTTACAGAACTTAAAGAGACATTGTACTTATAACTTAGGAACAGTCAGATGCAACAGATGCACACAGAGGAGTGGCTCAGAGCTTCCGCGTCCTCTCCTAGTGCTTCACTCTTTCTGAATCTCCGCATGTTCACCAACTCGGAAGGTCTCTCAATCCCATCCCTTTGGGTTTTTATGGAGGCATTATTACATAGGTGTGATTAATTAAATCATTAGCCATTGAAGAATCAGTCAACCTCCAGCCTTTTAAGCCCTCCACCGAGGTAAGGTGGTTAAGTCTGAAGGCTCTTACCATGTAAGCACATGGTTGATTTTCCTGGCAACCAACTCCCAACCCTAGGAATGTTTCAAATCACTTCATTAACATAACAGAGAGGCCTTTATTTCTCTCAACACTTAGAAAATTCCAAAGGTTTTAGAAGCTCTGTGCTAGAAATAGGAATGTATATAAAAATATACATAGAAGTATATATAGATATGTACATAGATATAGACTTCTTATTTTATATATACATATATTAAGTATATATTTCTTATTATAAACCACATAACAAAACAATGCCTTATAAATCCACTATATTATATTGTAAAATAATATAGTGGATTTATAGTTTTCTGGGAACTTACACTGTACCAAAGAATGTTTAAAGTATTTTAGATTGAGTTCCATATAAAATAACATTTTTTTCTGAAAAGATGAAAATATGAAAAAAATAGCAAGTGTAATAGAGGATACAGAACTTTGTTTAATGTTAGGAATTTTAAAATTGGTTTAAAAGGTTATATATCAGATTTAACTTTCCTTAACATACAGAAATGTTTTTAAATAACTCAGTCTCTTAGTATTTTTCCATTTTAAATTGAGTTTATATTTAAAATCACAGTGATTTAAGGTTTAATATCTCCATAAAGCAGTATGAACCACACTTGTCTTTCTGCATTTCTGTTCATATATGTATAAATTCAAATTGTGATAATGAGGAAATTATAAGCAATTTACATTTGTTGTAACTTTGTTTCTATGGCAATGGGAGATGACAATAATCTGTCACTCTGGTAACTAGAAATGTAAATATCATAAGGGGCTCCCCCCCCAAAAGCTCTTCTCTTCAAACTTAATAAGAGAATAAAAAAGGATATTCAATCAACTTTAAAATATCTCTAATAACTTGACAAGATGTGTTCACTTTGAAAATGAAGTTGTCATCATTAACACTTCTAAGTGTCTGCATGGCACTCACTACTGTTAAACTGGAAGCAAGGGAGGGAGGGAGAGAGGAAGGGAGGAAAGGAGGAAGAAGGAAAAAAGTCAAAGCCTTTCTCATGCTTAAATTATGCCCTGAGAAAGATTCAGTTCAGTCACATTTAAAAGAAAGGAAATGTTCTTGATTCAAAAAGAAGAAAGGAAGAACAAAACACAGGACAAAACAAAACAGAAAGACCAAGCATTGCTATGCTTTATTAGTATACAAAGATATCTTAGTCTTTCATTTTAAATTGATTTAATTTAATGGGATGGGACAATGTTTTTCTATATGTTTTCCCCTCAGATTACATATCTTGGAAACACAAAAAGCTTTTGATTGTCAAGCATAATTTCAGTGACCAGAAGCTCCACTCTCTGCTTTATTGTACTGACATCTTGCAAGATTCATAATAATATATTTGAGTCTACTTCCCAAGAGGCAGGTATCCATTTTATTAAACTATGTACAACCATGCTCACACAAGCAATTTGAGGAGAAATATATAGAATTAAATGATTATACACATATAAGCATTTCAGAAGATAGTAATTAAAAAAAAACCAGTTAACAATAGCCCTTAAAATATACTCAGAAGACTTACATTTCATTTCATAGAGCGTAAATGAAAATCTTTTGATTTTAGGTCTTAAAGTCCATATGGTGCAGAAAAGTTGTAAATTAGATACACAGTTGGAATGTGGCCAAATATACAGTTAGTGAGTTTATGAACAGTCAGAGAAAACATGTACACATTCTGCTGCTAAATAAATGTAAGTTCTATTTTTTGCTTAGATCACACAAGAGATCACTGAATAGAATTTTTCTTTGTTGTCTATTTTTTTGTGGTAAATAAGATCACACTGAGGAATTATGTAGATATTCCAAAAGGTATTATTAGTTAGTATGTATGGCATATTATTCCATTATCCCCATGTTAATAATTTGTAACTTTATATACTGTTTTAATTTACTCCTATGGGAAGACTATTTCTCTAGCAGATCTAACTCAGAAGGATTCACATATTCCCCGTGCTTGACTGGATCACTTTTATACACAGTTAATATCTTTATAGGGTCCCATTGTAACAGGGTGCAGAGGGGAATCTGGGAGAACATCCCTCACAACCCATGATTGGGGGAAGGGAGAGTGAATGATATGGTGTTTAAGATACTTTTCGTTACAATAGCAAGTGGTTAGCCATGTCTTTCCTGAAGGGAAGGGGGCTGCTGCCCCAGGCCAAACAGAGTGCATGAGTTTCAGAATGTGGCATAGCCACCTGTGACATAGCCAGGGGAACTTATACAGAGCCTGTGTGAGAGACAGGAAGACAGAGGCCCCTGTATCATGAGTCACTCTTCCCCTGACTAAAGATGGAAGCCAAAATAATGTAAAAGATACGTGGGTATTGGCAAAAAATAGTCCATTTGTAGGAGGGGATGGGTATGAGATCACATAGGAAATTCCAGGTCAGCATTTGAAATAAGGGAAGTCTGAAAGGGAAGGAGATTTGGTCCTCCATGTGGTCTGTAGTGAGACAGCAACCATGCAGGCTATAGCAGGAGGCAGCCCTAAAGGTCAGCCATGAGGAGAGAGAAGGAGGAAGTAACCATGAGCCGGGGAGATTCTACCATGCTGCCTGTAGTGAGGGAGGAGCTACATCTGGTCCTTTTAGTATTTGGTCATGTGGACTTGCATGGTAAGGAAACAGGCATGCTGCTGTCCCTAATAAAATAGCAGCCATGCAGGGGAAAAGGTTTGTAAGGAGGAGCTGACAGAGGTGTGCAAGGATCCAGCAAAGCTGATGAAGCTGGATGGGAACCTGCCTAACCAAGCATGGATTAATGAGAGATGTCTGGAATGCTGAACTGTGACCAGAGGCTGTAGACTTCTGCTTCTCTGAGGCATACCAAAAGGCCACTTTCTTGGGACTTATGCCTTCCCAGACTTCACCATGATCCAGTGCAACATAGCACGTGTTTTCCTGGACTATTACTTGGAGGCTGACGACAACGTATCCCAGCTCCTGAAGGAGAGAGATGCTGCGAGAGGATGACAACTTTGAGTATACCTGCCAGAGGAGTTGGAGATCTTTTTGCACAGCCTGCTTAAGAACAGATAAGGATATGGGGAACTATTGGACTTGGTTTTGGCTTTATTGTCTGGTGGGGAGCAAGGGAAGTGCTGGGCCTTGTGGGAGAACAGGGCTCCGAGTAGGAGTGCCCTCAGCCCCTCCAAGGTTGTAGTCCTGTAAATAAAAACCCATTTCCCTCAACATTAATTGTCAGGTCATGTGCCAGGTCTTCACAGGTATGAGCCCCACTTTACTTGGTTACACCATTATATTTAATAAACTTGTGTGGTACAATTGAAAAACAAATTAAATAACTTCAAATGTTTGCTGTCTTTATGCTCCACTTCCAAATTTACCCTGTAGAATTTCAGGCTTCTGGACACTCAAGTCATCAACCTCTGTGTATTAATTAAACCCTTTGTGTAACCATTTCCTAACATGACCCCTAAGTCACTTTTTCTACCTCTACTTGCTTACGTTATACCTGGAAATCCAATGCGTAACTACCCATAAAAATATATTTTCCTAGCCCTGCAATGCCTGAATTGTTTGGGAAAAAAAAACAGTTAAAAATTAATAGACATATTGACAAAAAGAAATAGATAGGGGGAGGCTAAGAATAGTATAGGAAAATTTAAGAAGCCAAAGAGCTGATATGAACAGCCCTTGGACATGAACTAAGAGGTGTGGGGATGATGGAATGGGGTGTGGGGATGATGGAATAGGGTGAAGGGGATAAAGAGGGGAAAAATGGGGCAACTGCAATAGCATACTCAATAAAATATACCGAAAAAAATTGACATTAGCTATAGTTGAATAGCTAAAATTTAGGAAACAGTACATACCTTGCTTCACATAGACTTCCACTAGAGTAAATCTGAAGGGAATAAAAATAACTACAACGAACCTATAAATTCTCTTGACCTACGGTTAAGTAATCCATGTATACCACTCTGCAACTCAGATATGTGGCTATTCCCAAATTTTTTCATTGTTATCCAACCCTCCCTGAAATCATCTCTATTTTTCCTTTCTTCACTACTTGTCAGGCCATTTGCAGCTTTTGGTCAACATTTTAATCTCATTCCTCCAATTTGTTTCTGGATTTGAAACCACTGTTGGCTGAAATCATGGCTGCTGAATGGGCCACTTGGGCCACTATAATCTTTGCTACCAAACCATAATTGATCCCTTGTTTTTCCTCATCAATCATTTTCTTTTGTTATTCTGTGGCTACTTTTAGGCTTCATTATAGAGGCTCTTTCATGTTTCCAAAACATCTCCTGTTTTTAATATTATTTATCTCTGTTTGTCTTGCTCAGTAGCTGACTCTGCTTATTTACTCTCTGGTAAGACTAAAATTATTAGACATGATTTTCACAAAGTCATTGCTCTAAACAAACCCAACACCTTTTAACACATACATTTTTCAATTTTAAAACATGTTTGTATTTTCATATATCATTCTTCTTAAGCCGGGCTGTCCTTTCTTCTCTAGCAAATATCTTTTTTCTTTATGCCTCTCTGTTCAACAATAAAATTATTTTATAATCCCACATAGGACTTAAACTGCTGTATCAAACAGGGAGGTAGAAGTGACGTAAGATCTCTATCTCTACTTCCCAATTCCTTAATATCTATGCTAGGATTTTCTTCATTATTTAGAGGTCATCATGCAATATAGAAAATCCATTCTGGGATTTCCAAGCTGTGGTCAGACAAGGGTACCTAGGAAAGTCTTTCACTGAAAATACAAGAACTAAAAAAATATATATATACTCCTTACAGCCCAATTTTGTTGCAAAAGTAACATGTTTAAAGTTTAATTTGCTACAAAATGGCTAATTAAATATATAAAAGGTGCTGAAAAGCATTACTTCTAAAATTTGTAATGCTATCTCTTCTGGATAAAAAGTTATTGATGAACTACTATCACTTAAAACTTCCAAGATTTCACATTATGATTGAATGAGAAATTTAGGTTTTTTATCTCAATTTAACTCCCTATGTTAATTCTTAATGCCCTTTTACTCTTTGTTGTCATTCTAATATCTAGTTATTTTTTCACTCACCAGTCACAATCACAAATTTCCAATATCATTATAAAGCATTTTTCTGTCCTATGCAGCCTAAATCCATAATGTTTTCAAACTAACAAATACACCCTCTGAGTGTCTCTTATGCACATTTACTAATGGTTTCATCTGAGTAATCCCATGATCTCTTCTATTTAATTCTGGACCAGGGTTTGTAGACTTACTGAAGAAAGTATGGTAATTGTATTAATAGGCCTCTGTACATTTTCAATTTCATTTAATTCAACAAATGCTTATTCATTGCATATATCACTTAGTGCCTATTACATGGTACTGGGAAATAAAAGGAATGAGATAATTCCTTCTTTTAAGAAACATTCCTTATGCTAAGGGTTAGAGACATGAACTCAAATAGAAACCAATAATATTTGACAAATGCTAAGAAAGGAAGGAAAAAAAACCAAAAAACGGGTGTAGTCTGATAGGAGCACAGATGAGGGACTCTTCACTCAACCTAAAGGGGGCTTAGAAGAAATGGCATGAGAATAAAAGAATTCCATGTGAAAGATGGCTGTAGCCAGAGGAAAGGAAATATGAAATAGTCTCATGTTTAAAAAATTATAAGTACCTTCACCCTAACTTAAGAACTGAGACTGGGCAGGTGAGAAAACTTTTGGTTATAGAGGGATTTGTACATATCAACTGAAAAAAGAAATAAAGGATAATATCTCAATCAAGGAAGAAAAGAGACTGAGACTATGTATATGATAAGTTTGATTAGAAACTTCTAAAGTAGGTACATGCTAAGCTATAAATTGTAGGTTTGAAACATAGAATAAATACCTGGGTGGAAAATATGTAGCTGAGAAAATCTTTACATAAGTAATAAAAGAGTGTATATTTATAGATAAAGTCATTCATCTGGTACAGGTCATATAAGAAGGATGGGTAAAAGACATAACCTGTGCCGAGTGTATGTTTGTCATATAGTCTTTTCTCTAAGTTAGCTGGGCCACTGCTTGGCTAGCTGCCTACTCAGCAACATGGCACCAAGGAATAGACAAAAATCACAAAAATCACATGAGGTAACTATGCTATTCTTCAGCTTTTATTGAATGCAGGTTCACTTAAAGTAGAACATCAACTTACATTAGTATCCTATACATACTCTAATAATCTATGAGAAATATAATACATATACACAGCAATAAGTGGGGAATAATGACCCCAAGTCCCAGGGTCTCAGTCTGTAGGTCCAAGAGACAGCACAGTGGGCAAAGGAGACTTCAGCATCTTGCAAGGAAGGATCTCTGGAGCCAGGTGGGCAGCAGGGCAGACAAAGTCCTCAGTCCAGCAGGGCAGAGCCTCTGGCACCCCATGCCAAGGGACACCAGCATGGCATGGAGCAATACTCTGGTGTGTGGAGCTCAAGCTGTCTCAGCAGTGGTCTGGAGCCTGTCCAAGTTATACCTTGAAAGTGGTGTACCCTACCCTTCAGGGACTCTTGCTAAATGTCTTGGAACCCCCCGATGGCAAGCAGGGAATATCCCCAGGAGCCTATTGGTAGGTGGTCGGGCTCTACAGACATGGCTGTTCTGGCCACATGTACAGATACCTTAGATGTGTCTCCTTGCCAGGCGTGTCTGGCATGACTTTAGATAGTTTCCTTCTTGAACCAAAGTGTCATGTCCGACTGGCAGCCACCTTGGTTGGCAAGAGTGACTCCCCTTTGTTGTATATACTTTCTGTCATCTTGACCAAACCAATCCCATTTTATTGGTCCTGCCTCCCACAGAGCCCCAGGGAATAACAGCAGCAGGTTTAGGAGCAGGATGAGGAGAATCAATCTTGAAATATCTTTTAAAAGGACTAGAGAATTAAGACTAAAACCCAAAGCTGATAGTGCCAAAAAGAGAAAGAATGAGATAAGTTTCAAGAAGACTGTTTACAAGATAGTTTCACCAAAAATGAAAAAAAAAAAAAGAAAAAGAAGGAACAAATGACATTGAATATTTGTAATTTCTAGTTAGAAAGATGTTTCCCAAACATTAAAAAAAAAAGTTTAGGCATTTTATAGGAAAAAAAATAAATGTAACTACACAAATTAAACATGTACCTTAAAAGAACAAATCAATTAAAAGGAAAAAACATTAGAAATAAGTATAAAATGTGGTTAAAATTATTACCATATCAGAATTCACTATAATTAAACAGGGAAAATATCATTTCAATGGAAAAATAGGCAAAAAACATAAAGAGAAAATTCATAGAAGATAAAATACTAAAATTAAAATCACATTAAAATGCTTTAAATTACCAATAACCAAAAAAAATTTCAAATTAAACCAAGAGTGAAGCACCATTTTTTCCTAACAGATTTATCCAATTACTTTATTGTTGGAGAGATTTAAAAAAAAAACTCTCAAACATTAATGGTTGAGAGAAAATTAATGAAAACTTTAAAAATAATTATATCAGCTATTAGGATGAGGAATTTAATGAAAGGGGAAGATTTATAGAACAGGTTGTTGCATTACATATGATGTGGTCCAAATTTTTATCCATCCAAATACCTTTAGTAAATATTTTCAATGCTTTTGGAGTCATTTTTTTCCCCAATTGGGCATAATCAAATGTCAATATTGTATTATGGGAGAAAGCATGAGGTCCTATGAAAACTCACTGTATTTGGGGTACAAATGTAAATATTGCCTCAAGATTTTGATGCTTAGTGACCCCAAAGATGTGGTTTATAACCAAGATCTCTTTTTGTTTGTTTGTCTCTAGTTGCTCTGTATACCACCCAACTTATATCTGAGGCCCCCAAGAACACTGCCCAGTGATGACCCCATTGGCAATCATAATGAAACTTCTATATAACTTATCCTGTTTACTTATTCTCTCTGCAGTTTATTGTATTGTCACTAGTTTTCTAAGATCTTTGTTGCCTTTTAAAAATGTCCATTTTTAGAACCCCTCTAAAATTTTTTTTAGAAATATAAATGTTTGAGACCCCTGTAGGTCATTGTTATTTATAAGTATCTGTTCCTGGTGATCTCATTAAGAGTTAAGATTTTTAACCCTGTATAGGTTAGTAGTGTATTGGTTAGTAGTACTTACTAGATAAAAGTATCATAAATACTTATTTATATAAAGATAGGCTACATATTCATTAACATAAGTGAATCTTTATGTATTTGGAATCCTCTAAAATATATACTATCTTTAAAAATGTGTACACAATAAAATATATTATTAGTAAGCCACCATAAGTTAATTTAAACCAATAGCTGATTAGAGTTAATTAAAAATGTAAACATTTTCCCAGATTATGAATATGATTTCTCCCCTCCCCATATAGATTAAAAGCTTATTATAAATTATCTCAATGAGATAAATATGCATCATGACTGTGATATATTGTCTATAATATAAATATGCCATATAATTATGATTAGTCTTATTTTTAATATTATAATGGATAGTTGAGGTAGGTGTACTATATTTTAATATAACTTCATATTTAATTTATTTAATTATTTTAATTTAATAATGTCAATGGATATGTAGGTCTTTAAAATATCTTCTCTATAGTCAGAAATAAGATATTTTTGTCAAAATATTAAATACATAAACATGTAGCACAAAACAGAATTTATTAACAATTAATATCATCACAAACACCAGTTAGATATGCATTTTATTCTTATCTTCCAGAAAAGCTCAAATGAAATTTTAATCTGTTTGTGTGATGGAGAAGAGATATTACTTAAGCCAAATAAATATGTGAACTGGAAAAGACAGATGCTTATGGTAGAAAGAGGGACATGCATGCTGGGCAGGTGAACAGATTTGCATATTTAAATATTTATACACCTATTAAAGCCCATAGGGTTATAAAAATAGGTTCTACTTCATTGGCTAAGTATCTCTAAAAAATACACAAATATGTTAGAAAACCTTGTACCTTGTATTAAAAAAGTTAATCAAAATCTTTATATAGAATGATCTTGGTAAAATCACTCCCCTGCCAGAGGACGTTCATATTTTATCTAACATAGTACTTTAATTAACAATTGTAAAATCAACAGAAGAATGCACTAAGACTATTACACTGCACATTTATGTGTTAGGGCACTTTGTGTGATATTCCAATGCAAAAAAGGAAATCAACTCAATGGTATTCATTAAAAATGGATGGACAAGATCAAAAAAATCTCTACAATATCTGTGTTCTGGTAAATGCATGTTTTCTCACTGGCAACAATGTATTATGATATAAATTACTTAAGAGAAAGGATAAACAGAACCTTGAATCACTTTAATTCTTATAAAATTCTCATTTACAAGTTTCCAGTTGTTTCAGTGTTATTTATTTATTTCTTCATTATAATACTCAGGTAATCAGATTAACACAAATTATTGCCAAAGTTGACTTAATTGTTTCATATCCTGATTTGTTTGCTAGGAAAATCTGTATTGCCATATTTACATCCAGGGATATTAGATATGAGGAGTCATACATATATAAATATCACAGTGCAATATTTACATCCTTGATTTGCTTATTAAATCAATGTGCCTTTTTCACAACTTCCAAATCAACTTTTTGCATTTTAATAATTAATTTTAGAAGAGTAAGAGTCAAAAAAGCTAAAGCAAACAGAAATCCAAAAGTAGGAAATAGTTTAATAAAGTAATCCTCGTGCATCTGTGATATTCAATGCGTATACATGGTCTACTTTTCCTGTGTGTAAAGCAAGTGTTTGCTGTAATACAAGTTCTATATATCGTTTGTGATTAGACTCTGTAAAAAGGAAGTTCAGATAAACATTGAACAATGCCACAGTCAAAACCCAAGTGTTGTACATTAACATTGGTGTAATTTCATTCTAGTTAACTAATTATGCCAAAAGGAATTGCTTTTGGCATAATAAAAGGAGTTGTTTCTTATTTGACCATTATAGTTACCCAGAATTTTTTTGGAACAAGTGATAAAAAGTGATAGAGACATAAGAATACATCCTGGTAAATTCGATCAGCACAGAAAAATTATAAATTAGAGCTAATTTATATTAGGTAGATTTCCACCTAATATAAAAGTGCTATGTAATTATCTATATTCTATTGAAGTTTGCAGTAGCAGAATTATTAAAGATTCACACAGTAGTCTACTATGTTGTGCTAGACATGCACCCAGTGGGTATTCAATAAGTACTAATGATTGCTTCTGTTTGGGTAGGTCACTAAGGCAGGTTTGGAAATGATTTCGAATGGAAAATGCTTACAAATTATATCGTTTTATTTAAATCTCAGGACAAGAATGGCAAAGATTAAATACAGCAGGTACTTACCAACCCATTCATAAAAGATAGTTTCAGGACAGCATGAACAAATATCTACCATATGCTCCAGTTATTACAATCCTTGTCTGTCCAGCTGCATTGTCTACAATAATCCCAACCTATCTCCAGGGGTCATGGACAAATTCAAACTCTTATTTTATTTCCTGTAACAATAAACAGATAATTAAAAATTAAAACAAAAATAAAAACAGGGAAAAGAAATGTTAATTTAAAAGGAAGTTAGGGAAAGATGGAAGGAAGGAAGGAAGGAAGGAAGGAAGGAAGGAAGGAAGGAAGGAAGGAAGGAAGGAAGGAAAAAGAAAAAAGAAAAGAAAAGAAAAAAGAAAAGAAAAGAAAAGAAAAGAAAAGAAAAGAAAAGAAAAGAAAAGAAAAGAAAAGAAAAGAAAAAAGAAAAGAAAGAAGAGGATAAAAGAACAGTAGAAACATTTTTTTGGAATCTCAGTGTCTCTGAGGGAGAGAGAAACCACTGGCCATGGGTGAGAGGCGATGACTCTTCCTTGGCCAGGAGGCTGTTTACATGTCTGGCTTCCTGTACAAAAGCAGTGACCCCTCCAGGCATAGTTTAAAAAACAAAACAAAAAAAAACTCCAAATATACCCAGACACATCTCCTAGCTTGAGAACTACTGCATAAACTTTATATTTGATAAAACCCTTGTTAAAGAAAACAAATACCCTGGAGACAAGACACACTCTACTAGTGGTTCTCACCCTTGGCTACACACTAGACTCATCCAGGGAGCTTTTAAATGACCAAGGCCACGGTCACAACCCAACTAAATGTATTCAGAGTCTGCAGAGGAGGGCCACATACATCAATAGTTTTTTAACCTCCCTCTTCTCTTGGTGAGTAATTTTAATGTTTTAAACCACCGCAGTGAACCACCTTTCTGACCAAACTTTTAAATTTGATGAGTTGACTTAATAACCAAGTAAAAACTGTAGAACTTCCCCCACCCAGGTATCAAAGACTAGATTTTAATGAGTGTAATCAAAGATGTTAGTCTTTTATTGATAGGCTACTATGTTTCAGAATTCTGCTAACTTAGATACAACTTGAATATCTGTATCTGCAATATATACTATATATACATACATATAAATGCAATATGTATATTATATATGTATATATATACAGTTATGCACCATATAACTATAGCTGAGTCCTTTGTGATCTTTAATGCCCCTAGTATTTTTGGTCACTTAAATAAAATAATTTCATTCTTAATTAGGTCTTTCTTCACATGTTAACTGCTCTTCCTGCTCAACTCCTTTTGCTTTAGCACATGCAGTCATTAAGTTGTTGAAGTGGTATTATGTTCCTTTGTCAGGTACGAGGAGATAACTTCAGGGTAATGAAGAGAATTTATGAGTTTGTCTTGAAGAAGGAAAGAATGTCTCCAAGTCTTCCTCAAAACATTAAAAATGGAACTACCTTATGAACCAGAAATTCCACTTCTGAGTATATATTCAAAGAAACCTAAAACAATAAATTGGAAAGACATATATATCTATATATTTATTGCAGCATTATTTACATTAGGCAAGGTATGGAAGCAACCTGAGTACCCATCGACAGATGAATGGTCAATGAAGAAATAGTGCACATATACTTCAATGTAATGGAATATGACTAAACCGTAAAAAGGAATGAAAATTTGCTACATGCAACAGCATAGATGGACCTGGAGTGTATTGTGCTAAGTGACATAAGTTAGACAGAGAAAGACAAATACCATATAATTTTACCTATATGTAGAATCTAAAGATCAAAATAAAGAAATAAAAAAAAATAGAAACAGAATCATAGATACAGAGAACAGACTGATGGTTGCCAGAGGGGAGGGAAGTTCAAGGCTGGGTGAAAATGGTGAAGGGATTAAGAAGATTGATAATTGCAAAATAATCACGGGGTTATAAAGTACTACAGAAGGAATATAGTCAATAGTATTATAATAACCATGTGTCAAGGGGATCACTATGTAAAATATATGATTGTCTAACCACTATGCTGTATACCTGAAACTTATACAAAATAATATTGAATATAAACTATAATTGAAAAATAAATTAAAAACAAAGCAAAAAAGAATGTCTGCAGAACAGCAAGACTGATGCAGAAAAAGCATGATCTAAGACTGAAGAAACAGACTGCTCTTTAAGTTCCCTGGAACTCTTCCTCCCCTACTACCTAGCTGCATAAAAACTCCTTACTTTTGCTTTTTTGATAAAGACAGATTTGAGAGATTTTACTCTCCCCTCCTTGTGTTTTCATCAGATCGAATATGGCTTTCTCTATTTTCAAGCACCAGTGTCTCAGTGTTTTGGATTACTAGTGCATGGGCACATAAAGCTGAATGTTGGGAGGTGATTCTGTAACACAACACTGACTGGATTTTCGACAGTGGTCCCATATTGTAATTGAGCTGAAAATTCTAACTGTAATGGCATAGAAACTTTCATTTCTTTAATATGGTCTTTTCTCCACTCTTCCCTTTTGATTCCAGCTGACCTCATCTAGTAGCGTAACTCACCTGCCCCATCTACCTTGTAGGACCACTTCCTTAATCATTAAGCCCTCAGGACAATGAGATTCTGACCTGCATCAGATAATCTTAGGAACAAAGCCTTGGGTCTATTGACCCCCGACGGAGATTTGGTCAAACTAGACACAATATTTAGGCCCCAGTTATGTTTCAGCTCCAGGTCCAGAAAAGCAGGGAAATCAAAGTGACACCATGGCTGACTTCAGGCCAGATGCAATGATCAACTACTCCGTACCCTACCAATGACCAATCAGTAGAAACCACAACCCTGACCAGATCCTAAATCCCTTAGTCACCATGATTAACAATTTTTATCCTATATAACCCACCCCCTGGAAGCCATTCAGGAGCCAGGTCTTTGAGCATTAGCTCACCTCTCTCAGGTCATGGCTTACTTCTTGAAAATAAACTCCTTTCTTAGCTGTAAGCTCCTGTTTGTGTCTTATTGGGCTTTGATATGCTCAGGCAAAGGGACATTTTTAATCTAGTAACACTATCACTGGGTGACATTGTAGCCATCATAACTAGAGAGCCTTGTGCTAAATGAAATAAGCCAGGCAGTGAAAGGCTAGTACCACATGATCTCACCTATAAGTGGAACTTAATCAACAAAATGAACGAGCAAGCAAAATATAACCAGAGATATTGAAATAAAGAACAAGCTTACAGTAACCAGAGGGGATGAGGAAGAGGGTAATGGGGGAAAGGAGGAGAAGGGTCATCAAAGAATATATATAAAGGACTATAAAGGACCCATAGACACAGCCAAAGGTGGGTAGGATGGAGGGTGGAGGTGGGGGTGGGTGATATGGGGGAAAATGGTGGCAGGAAAATGGACACAATTGTACTTGAACAACAATAAAAAAAAAAGAAAAAAAGAGAAAAGAGGGGGGGAAAAAAGGTTTTACTGCAATCCATTAGAGTTTGTGCCAACCTCAGTCTAAGGATTGTAATGCTATCAACCAGAAATATCTGAGAGCACCCACCTGGGTCCTGGTGAGCTGCTCACAGACAACTCCTTTTTTAAACCAAAGTTATAACCGGATGACCCGCCAGGTTCTTGTTAAGATGGCAAGACACCCCTCAGCAGTACAATTACGAAAACACTGAAGAAAACCATAGTTTGTTATTTATATCCCTGGTTCAGGAAGAGAAAAAAAAAAACAGTTATAGAAATCAACCAAGACCTCTAAAACAAAGGGTCATCAGTAGAAGGATGTGGCCTGGCTCTTTATCTAGTGTGACTGGCACAGTGTTTATTGTGATAGGCTTTCCAGAAGGGGAAGAATGTCTCTTTGAAGTAGATGACTCCGCAATCAAAGCTTAATTTTGTCACTTGTCTTAAGAAGAGTCAACTGTCAAGAGTTACACTACAATTACTGCTCTGTCTGTGGTGATGCTGGTATAAGCAAACCTGCTGTACTAAAATGAAATATTACTTCAGCCTTAAAAAGGTATAAAATCTTGTCATTTGTGATAACATAGGTAGACCTGGAGAGTATTGCGCTAAGTGAAATAAGTCAGACAGAGAAAGACAAATACCACACGATTTCACTTATCAATGATATCCAAACAAATAAAGCAAATGAACATACAAAATAGACACAGACTCACAGATACAGAGAATAAACGGATGGTGCCAGAAGAAAGATGGTGGGGGAATGGGTAAAAAAGGGCCAGGAAAAAAGAGGTACAAGCTTCCAGTTATAAAATAAATAAGTCATGGGCATGTAATGTACAGTATAGGGAATATAATCAATAATATCTTAAAAACTACATATGGTATCAAATGGGTACTAGTCTTATCATGGTGATCGTATCCTCAAACACATAAATATTTAATCACTATGTTGTATACCTAAAACTAATCAAACAATTCCAGTTCCAAGCATGAGGTTATCCACTTCCTTCTCTTTCGGAACATGAAACAACATTATCAGAGAACAGCTCTGTGGGTTAGACGCCAGCAGGGCCAAGACCAGAACAACCAGGCAAGGCTGACCCCCTAAAGAGAGAGGGCAGGAAAGGAGGCGGCCAGCTGTGCCAGCTGCCATCTCTGGATCAATAATTCCTACAATTAAACTTGGCTAACACAGTCGAGTTTCAGCAACCAAAGCCTAGCAGGAGGTGAAAAATAAAAATAGTGGAACATGAACTTGAAACCTGTAGAGTTCATAAAAAACAAAGCTCTGGAGTAGGGCGACAGGCAGGCCCACATGACCAAAGTGCCCGATTTCAATTTTTAGCGCTTCCTATTTGGATTCAGTGTTTATAACATGCAGAACCTAGCTCAAACCTGGAGAAGATTACTAAGTAAAGAGTAATGAAATATTTTCAAATATTTTAATTGAGATTTCTAATTTTCTTAACCCAAATTGAAATACATACATATATGTTGTAAATATAATAATACTACAGTGGTCAAAATAGAAGATGAGTTCTTAAGAGAATGCATCACCACAAAAATAAAGTCTCTGAGGAGAGTAGTTTTAAGTTCCATATATTTGATTTTCATCTATTATATAGAAGCAGAAAGGAACATGATGTAAAGGGAGAAGTAAAAACTTGTAACATTCACCCTCAGAAAAGGAAGTAAAAATCCACAGAAAACATTTCATTATGTCACTGTGGAATATCATCCTTACAATACACAATGTGTTCTGCTTCTTGTTAATTATAATAGAAAATTAATGCCATATTTTGTTTTTTTGAATTACATGTACTCTAGATTTAAAGGTTGTTTTATTTTTTCCAAACTATATGTAATAATTATTGTATATGCCTGCAACATGTCACATATTCATACCAATCTGTTTTGAATTCATGCATTTTAAGATAATGATTAAAAATTAGAGTTACTCATATTTTCAAAAGAATAAATCAGGAAAGTTTTATTTCACTATTCAGCTTCTTCTTACTTTTTTTTCCTTTTTTCTAAAAATTATCTGAGAATATTTAAAATATAATAAGGAATTATGAGTTTTAAGTATATTTTTGTAAATAAGCATTTGTTCAGTATTTTCTTTTATCATATTATGTAAGAGTGGGAATGATTAAAAGTTTAGGTTTCTAGTTACAACACTAACTTAAATTAAAATATTTTTGAATATTTTAAGCAATATATTCTAAATATCTTCAGAAAAGTAGCTGGGAAAATAAATGACCTACAAGAACCAGCTACAGGGTTGGTAATCAAATCTGTAATATCGTGTCTTGAAAAGGAATCATGGGCTGCATACTAACTACCTGACATTATTTTTCCTACTCCCAAAGAGAATATGACTTTCTCCTGCAAAACATTCAAATTGTAGTTTGTATCCAATGCTCTCAGACTCTCAAATTGTTTAAGACTTTAAAATTTAATCAAGGGATTTCTTAATGGAAACTAGGAAGAGCAACATCAGAAATACATTTGACAAAAGGGTAACAAATTTCTACTTAATTATTTACAATGGCCATATACAGCTACAGAGAGACAGATAAGTAGTCAGGCTCCGGTGCATCAAACTCAGCTGTCTGAAAGAACAAGGACATCACTTCGTCCTCATACCATTCAATTTTTAGGACTGCATCTTTTTGATCTTGATGAAATTACAAGAGTAGGATCTGAAGCATCGTTCTGGTAATTTATGGCCACAGGCCACTCTGAATTGAATGTTTTCAGGGTACAGAGAACCTACTTATCATTTGCATGCATCTCACTTAGCCACCTAAAACATGTTTTTCGTCATTGCTAAAAGCCAATATTAAGTTTTCGTTCTTCTCTTCCTCTTTCTGCCTCTCTTTTTCTGTCCCTTTTTCTTTTTCTCTTTCTGACTCTCTATGTCTATTTCTCTCTCTTTCTTGAATAAAATAGGTATGTTTTCCACTGAGCCCAGCATTATAACAAACATCCACAAGAAATGGTGGATCAAAGCAATTTAACCTACTAAGTTTAGGTCAGAGTTTTTCTTTTTTGCTCTTTATTGAGTTAGGATTTTGGTATATTTCAAGTATTGCAGTTGTTTTATTCATAGGGAAACCCCTTTGCTTTCATACTTTGGATTACACATTTGCTAACTTTCCTCCCACAAAAAGCTGCCTAGATATTCTATTACTAAAACATAAGGACACATTTTCAGACCAAGACTTGTCCTTGAAATTTTAGTGTATAATGTATTATTATCTTTTATATTTTTATGATTGAAATTATAACATACATTATATTTTTTAACTTTATAAAATGAAATTGAGTGTTTTCTCAAGAAATGTCAAATAAATCCCATAGGGTTCTAAAAAGCACTGTTGAAGTGGAGCTTAATTTTTACAATTAAAAGACATGAAGATTGAGTAAATATTAGTACATTTTTGAGTTATAGGTTTTATTTGAATGAGTTAAACTTTTTGAATACACAAGTTCCTATGAATTTATATAAAACTAAATGTGTATCGCCCCTAAAATGTCCCAGTACATCTTAAGAATTGCTTGGTTTTCAGCATATGTGAGGGATGAAATAAAGCCAGAAAATCTTGTGTAACATTAAATACAAGATGATTCCATTAATAGAATTAACCTAGTAATGCAGAAAATATAATTTTGCAATTAGACTATTATAAAAATATGTGATTTGAAATGTGTGAAATTTTTAAAATATCTGAAAGTTGTACACAATCATCGAATCTTAGAATTGGAAAGATTCTTATGAATTGTATTATACCATCTAATAGAAAATTGTTTTTATGACATCCGGAACAAGCCAGTCACTGAGAGACAAAATATGGAAATAAAACATATTTAAAATTAGATCACTTTTATTGCATATTATATCATTTTGATTACCTATGATAGTTAAAACATTATGTATCTTTTATTAAAGCAAAAGTTAGAGAGGCTTTCTTGGTGATGATACACATGTGTATGAATGAGAAATTTCACATATCCCATAAATAAATGATATATTTTAGTATTAATTTTGGCCCATTATAAACTTTTATACTGGATTCAGCATCCTATGCACAACAATATGTAAATGATAATCACTTTTCAAACTTAAGTTAAGTCTAAGTGGTCAGAATTATTCTACAGTGTTGCACTTTTCTTCGCCACAGAGGCCATCTCAGGAATTCTATTCTTTGGTTTTAAGGATTTCTTACAAAAGCAAACTTGAAAGTGACTTAGTATAGGAAAACTGAAAAACATTTACATTTAAGAAAAACATTTTTCTAGTTTCCACAAGAATTCCTAAGCCATTCTATTATTGGAGGAAGCATCAGGAGGTTCCATAAGAATGTGCGATAGTGCTAGACAAAACTGTAGACTTAGCAAAAAGATAAAGTGAAAGAAGCATGATTTTATACTTCAAGAACTGTGCGGCATCTAAGATAATACCCTTCTTGCAAACTAACACATTGTGAGCCTACCATACTTCCATAGGTCTTGGCAGAAGGTATGAGGCCCCTAGGTTAGAGACAAAGGACATTATTATTTTATTCTGCAGCACACAGCAGTCAGTGCCCCAGCTCCCTTTGCCTCCCCAGTTCCCCGTGGTTGGAGATGAGCTGGGCTCAGGTGGATGTTGAGCACAGTGGGCTGGTGTCACAGCTGAAGAACCCTGAGTTGAGGAAACCCCAATCTTTTAAAAGGGGTTGCTAACAAACCTGTTCACACTTTTCCCAGAAAGGTAAGGTTGTATCTTTTAAACTGGCCTGTAACCAGATTTGTCCACAAAGCTGTAGAGGACACAATTTCTGCCTTCTAAGGTTTCTTGCTGTATAAACATTCTTGGAATTTAGTGTAGTACAAAAGCTGATTGACACCTGCACAGAAACATCCTAGACAATTTCCTCCCAACATTGACATGAGTTAGTTTATAAAAACCTGTATATCACTTCATTGTGATTATAGCATCTGAAAACTAGTACAAGCAACTAGAATTGACAAAGTTGTTCCATGATTATCCAAAGAGATATAAA
Source organism: Mormoops blainvillei (assembly GCA_004026545.1). Lineage (NCBI taxonomy): Eukaryota > Metazoa > Chordata > Mammalia > Chiroptera > Mormoopidae > Mormoops > Mormoops blainvillei. The sequence goes on along the minus strand of PVJD01002157.1, from coordinate 192,329 downwards.
TATTTCCTATGTATTTGTCACCAAGGATTTTAAAAACCTTCCATTGAATTTATCTAAAATTTTCTAGTTATAATACATAATGATTTTGCTGGTCTGATACTCTTGGGACAATAAAAGGATCAGTGTAAGTTAGAGGAATACTCTAATTGAACCCTTCATCCATTTTGCATGACATTCAGCCTCGATATAATTAAATTTGTCCTAACAGTTTTAGAAATTGGTAGTTATTTTTAATCTTTAAATGCTTCCTGTCCTTTTCTCTTTCTCATGTTTTCTTTGTACCACTGAATCCATCCAGAAAGGTTTTTCTTCCTTTTGCTGAATCTCAGGAACAGATGTTATAAGTTCAGATTTTTGTGTCTACTCCCATTTTCTACGGTGCTCACGTGGCAGTTACAAAGTGGGGACAATGTCTTTCATATTCATGCAAGTTATACTGTTTGGTAATCTGATTTGCACTGCTTTGAGCTGTCAAAGTCTTTCAGGAATTTTAAGGAAAAAGCACTTCCATTTAGTTATTTGCAGTCTTTGTGATCAGGGGTTATTTGAAAAGTGTAGGTACCATAATGAAGGAAAGATCATAATCCACAAGTTGAAGAAAATATTTGTTTCACATCTAATTAACAAAGGCATAGCTGATATAAAAATTAAAAAATACTGAAAGTTAATAAGAACAATGCAAACTAATACAGAAATGGGCAAAGGTTATAAGCAAACATATCATAGTATAACACAAATGTTCAATAAATTTGTGAAAATATCCTCAACTTTAGATATCAGAAAATTTGTAATTAAAAATGAAATACTATCCTGTACTTCAGCAAGAACTCAAACTTGTAAGAATAGGAGGCGTTGGTATATTTGTGCTCAGGAACTGTCATAAACTACCTGCAGATTAAAACTGATATAATAACTCTCAAAATTATCTAGTGACATCTTACAAACAAGTAAACCCTTATGATTATATCCCAGGAATCATGAAAAAGGGCATTATAGAAGCATTTTTTTTAAATGTCATAAAACTGGAAATGACCTAATGACCATCAAAAGAATGGTTAAATACTTTTTCACTGAGCAAAGGTGATGGTTGCATTATAGCAATGGGCATCAAAATTGTAAAATTATAAAATATATATGTTATGGAAACATAAGACAAAGCAAAAATTATAAGATAAAAATTGTAGTATGTGTGTAATATGTACATTACAAAAATAAAGAGAATAATAATAAATAAACCAATTTGCATATTGTGTGTGTGTTTTCTCTTTCTCTGAGAGAAAGGAAGAAAAGTAGACTGGAAAAAAACACACACACAAAAGACTTGGTAATGTTTCCTCTCTTTAAATAGAGAGTGAGTGCACATATCTTTAATTATTTACTGGTATGCTTCATAATTTACACATATCTCTAACACTGTTTATACACCTAGTATTTCACAATTAAAAGTGGGGATAAAACCAGCCTAAATATGTAAACCTGGTAAAGAAATGGTAGATATTTGAACATGCACACTCATAGATGCAGGTTTGGGCTATAAGGGTGGGTGCATATTACACAGTTTTTAGGCAAACCTTTTATAGTTCACCTAATCTTAATTATAAAAATCTATGGGTTTTTTTTTTCAAACTAATGGTCCTTGAGTTTTTAGTTTAATTCTCTCTTAAATCTCTTAACACATTTCTCCCTCCCCATCCTTATGAAGTTAAAATTTGGATTTTTCACTCTTCTAGGTTTGTGTTTTTTTTTCTGAATTCTAAGGAGATTCTAAGTGGTTTTTTTTTCTGAATTCTAAGGAGATTTTCTGAATTCTAACATAAAATTAGTGTTGGCTTGTGGATTTCAGTGATACTCTTTTTTAGATATTGACACCAGTAACAACCGTATGGCCCCCTCTGAAGCGGCTGGTAAGCTGGACGCCATTCCCATTCCCGTGGGTTTTTCCTGTACCACTGTGTATTTACTTGCTAAAAAGGAATGATTGTTTCCGGGGTCATTACATATTTTCTTTAAAATTAGAATATAGTCTTGTAATATTCATTTTTCTGTAAAATGTCTCCATGCTACTGTAATTTTTAATAAGATAATAAATACAGGGTCCCACAGAAGTAATGCCGGCCTGAGTGTGATTGGTAAGGTAATAATATGGGTGTAATAATTTATAGTTTTAATTTGAACATTTCACCTAAAATGTCATATGGTGTGCCCCAGTGTGATATTGTTATGTTACAGAACTATACGCTTACGATTTTGTAAGAAAAGATTTCGTAATAGAAAAGGGGCATTATTTGTGTGGGACCCTCTAGATACCTTAGGTTTGAGAAGGCCATTGATAAAAAGAGGAGTATTTTCATTGTTCTTCCCATTATGTACAGTGTTGATGTTGTTGTGAGATACATCTGCTTTATAGATTAATCAATTATTAACCACTGGGCTTTAAAAAGACTTTTGCAAAACTACATTAATATTTCATAAAATTTTGCTGAATGGTGTGGTATCTAAATACACACATTAGACCTTTTGCGGGTCCCATTGATGATCATCAAAAACTCTGAGTCCTAACATATGTATGTTAGTACTGCATATCGTTACATTAGAGAATTTGGGGCTCAAGGGTTCATGCTACTGGCAATTTTCTAAATTGTGGAATTCAATGCACGATCGCTACAGACTTTCTTAAAACCACAGAGAATATGTAAACCTGAATACCCACAAAAATGACATGCTCAATGTCATCACAGCTAATACAAAATGTATAGAATTCCCTATTCTTTCATCTCCAGATTTTAAAATAGAATGAAAACATAGGTTGGTTTTGATAAGAATAGATTCCACATTTAAAGCATTTATACCTATAATTTATAACTATACCATAAATTTTAAGTGAAAATTTTACTTTAGATGCCATTGTACAAGATACACATGTATGTGTTTGTCAAAAGTGTATTTAAAGAACCTCATAACAAAAATATAGTATTTTTTCTGATAATAAACTTGTAACATTTGTAGCTTCCAGGTAAAATATGTATGCTTTTATTATCTATTTTTTTAAGTAGTAAAATGGTATTTATTCTTTCATGGTCTGTTTTCAAAAGTACAAAACAGCAAGGGGTATTAAGTAATTTTCTTTTTTTTTTTCCCAGAGCACTAGGCAGCACTTCTGGTACAAAGAAAATATAAATTATGTTTTTAATGCTCAAAAATGTGTCTGTGTGTAAATATCTGCATTTTTTAATATGTGTGGGTATATAAATGTGTGCATGCACATGTGTAATGTGTGTATATTTGTTTAGGTATGTGAATTGATAGATGATAGATAACAGATAGATAGGTAGGTAGAAACAGATATGGCAAGTTTTACTTATGATTAACATAATCTAAAGCACAGATTCCTGAAATAAATTATTATTGCAAAAACAACATAAAACTTCTTATAATTAAATTCAACCACATTTTTTTTAACCCTTGCAAGAATTCTGTAAAGATTACTATAGGTGTAAAATAGAATGTTTTACCATAACCCAGTAATAAGACAAATACAGAAAATAAAATGTAAGATGTTGGTTTTACTATTATAGTCCTATTATCAATTCAAATTTTCACTCTTCCTCAATCATCACAAATTAAATTGTGACTGCTTTCATATTTCAGCTAAGTTCATTGTAATTACTGAATTGTAAGATAGTAAAAAGAATCCTTCTTCTTTACCGCCATGATTACTTCAACCATCAAGCTCCCATTTTTTGTCTCCTGAAGTATTATTAACTGACCTCTGCTTCCAGTTTCATCATACTGTCAATTGATTTTTTTTTCTAAAACACATGTGATCATATTGGTCTTCTTAAAATCCTTCTAATTTCTGTATATTTTAACATGATTTAAATGCACTTCATTGATCAGGTACAAACCTCCCTGCACCTTTCTTTCCAATAACTTCCCAATTTTACTCTCCACTTCCAACATACATTACACGTCTCTGTATTTGTTTGTGCTGATCTCTCTGGATGGAACACCTAACTCTTTTGTTCCTCTTATTTCTCTTTCAAGCTTTACCTAAAACATTACTTCTATAAAATACCTCTCCACTTCGTATGAATGAGCGAAGGGGTGTCCTCTTTTTTCCCTCCAAAACCTCAAATTTACGACATTCATGTAGCTACTACCATGCCTTTTATTTTTCCATTTGCCAACCTTTGATGTCAATATATGTTAACAAGTATGTGTCTTTTTTATTAAACTCAAAGCCTCTTTAGGGAAAGTTCTTCTTCCTCTTTGTATTACCAGGCTTTGTACAGGGCCGAAACACAGTAGGCTCTCAATCAACCACTATAGAAAAACAGAATTAATTAAGTGAAACATCCACACCAGAATATCAAAAATATGAATTATGCAAGTTACTTTGTAAATTTATATTGATTTATATATTTATTTGAAAACTAGAGAGAGTACAGTAAGGGACATAACGTTTTTCTGAAGTGCTTATTGTAAATATGGATTTCTGTGTTCCAAGAACCAGAAATTTTGATTCCCTAGGTCTGTAGGACATAGAAATCTATATTTTGGTTAACTCCCAAGTTGATCCTTTTAGATACTAAAGTATGAAAATAAATTATTATAAAACATTGTAAGAAAAAATGGAGTAATTTTAATAGACTAATTGATATTTGAGAGGAAGGTTTGTCTTTGTTTTTTATGATGTGTAGAGTTGAATTACAGAATTCTAAACCTCTGATTCTTGACCACGAACAAGCTTCCTCATATGGTAATTCTGCTGCCTCCAAATATCTCAAGATGGTATGTATAACATTTTCTCTTCTAATATGTAAGTTGCTTAATAGTTTTAACAGTCACAGTTGCTTGGTGGTTTAAGCATTAAGTATGTTCAAATGAAATATGCCCTTTCCTAAATTAAATTTCTGTTAACAATTTAAAGGGGCAACCAAAGCTTTATTTAATGCATGCATTTCTCTATCATATATGGGTATGTGTGTGTGTGTGTGTGTGTGTGTGTGTGTGTGTGTACACTTAATTTAACAAATTTAAGTAATCAGAAAATATGTGATGGACCTAAAATGTCTCTGAAACTCAAAATATAGTATGTGAAATATATAATGTCCTTCTCAGCATACTTACTAAAGTTTCTATATTCGATCCATGTTCCTAAATGAATTTATTTTAAAATTAATAAAGTAATCTAACATAAACATGTATTATTTTCTTCACTTATTTAGTCTGCTCTTTCAGAAGCATACTTGTCTTCCAAAGGGCTTTATATTCTGCATGGACACCACATGCACACACACACATTCACATACTGTTTTTTTAAGTGCCATACGATACCTTTTAAAATCTTTTGTCCTCCAGATTGTATAGACTTTTACTATTTATTTGTCTTATCTAACTCATTTTCAGAAATGAAATGAGTTTCCTGATTAACTTGACTCATTCTTAAATGTTTAGATTAAATGTCCCTTAATGTGTCTGCTTACATCTAGTATTCCAGATGTTTGCTATTATAATTACATAAAAATTGACACAGCATTTCCAGGATGATTAAAAAACAGTGAAAAGTGAATAAAGGCAGAATTTTATCCTTTCATGTGTATGATTCCTTAGGCATTGGGTATTCTGTACTTCACTGCTCAAATCAATCCATCAAAACCTAATCTAGCCTTAAATAAACTAGAGTTTTATATAGCATGAAGTAAATTTCCCATTCAAAGTTTTCTTTAGTACAGAAATCTTCCCATAAGAATTTGTTAAAAGAAACCATTCGGAAATATTTTCTTTATCATGATGATTTAAAAAAAAAAAATTAGAACTGGGATTTGATGGGATATGGTGCAGTCTGGGGCAGACAGACATGACCAGGAAGCTTGACAGCTACATAGAAGCAGTTTGTAAGGAAACTTCCAAGTTACAGGTATTAGAAGAAAGCGTGGTGAGACAAAGCTGTCCCTTCGGAGGTGATTGGCATCATACAAGAGGGAGGGGCTATGATGCATGGGGTAACATGAATGTTTCTGGGTGAGTGGCAGTTAGATGTTTTAGAATGTGAATGTGGTAGGAGGATTTATTTTGCTCCCTTGTATTAAAGAAAATAAAACTGAGGCACAGAAATTTACTTTTCTCAACTTACCCGAATTAATAATTAAGATTCCCAATATGATTGGTGGTAGGAATTTCTGAGCTGATGGCTCTCCATTGCCACAATTTTAATAAAAACTATTGTGTAATTTTATATTTATTATTTATTCAATAAAGTTTCTTTGCACAAAGCCAAACTGCAGAGAGAGTATGTAGTCTGAATTTTTTTTTTTAATTTTAGTACACTCTGATGTACTGAAATGATGGGTATAAATTATCATGATAAAATGAATAATGAGTAATGCAGACTTCATTTATGATCAAACAAATTCAGGAAGGTAAAAACAGAATGGAGAAGACATAATTTGATTCCTCAAATTCTGATCTAAAGATTAATCAGTCAAAAGAATTGTGGTTTTTTGGACCAAACGTAACAACATTTCACCATGTTCTACATACTTAGTGTCCAATTCTGGATATTTATGTTAAAAAAAATTGGCACACATTACATATCAAAGAAACCAAGCATTTCAATTCAGGTTAACATATATCAGCATGCTGATAATCTGCCAAACACTTCGCTAGATAATTTAGAGGGTTTAGAAAGCATTATAGGAAATATAATTTGTGAAAGTGAGACTGTACTTACCTGGGAAAGAGACTACACTTACCTCTGTATGAGGTGGAGTGAAGTTGGAAAGAATATATTACATTGTATTTCTTTTGAATATATAAAAGGCAGAGTGTTCAGAGTAATGACACTCATTTCAAATGATGCCATACAAAAGAAACAGAATGGAGTATTTTATGAGGTGGCAATTTCCCTATTAATCTACACGTTCAAGCAGAGGATTTGTGACAATGTTTTAGCACCATGAAAAACAGATAGGGCTGCATCTTATGTGTGGTGAAAACCTCTTTGCAATTCTAAATTTTGTTTCTTCCCAGCTGTTCTATGGACTGTGCAGAAATAGAACCTACAGATCTTGTCTTTTATTCTTTCCAATACACTTTGACTTATCTGGGTGATGTTTACCAGCCTGTCTCATCTCCCTCAGCAGTAGATAATGTATTATAGCCACTTCATATCAGGAAAAGAAATAGTCTGTGAAATGTTGCCCCCACTATGTATACTGTATCTTGGAGAATGGAGATACAATAGTTCTTCTTTTCTAGAAGGATACAAAATAATATACCTGTATAAAGAACCATGCAGAATTCAGAAAAAGGGGCATTACTTGAAATCTAACTAAAAAAAAACCCAAAATTTCATTTACTGTTAAAAAATCATGGTTACATTGTTTCTGATGTCCACAACCATAATAATTAAACTATACCTCTTTTCTCAGTTTACTTACATTGTACTATAAACATATATATATATTTATAATTAAAGATGTAGTATTTTATTTTTTAATTGAGGTACATTGGTTTATACCATTATATCAGTTTCAGGTGTACAACATTACAATTCTATACCTATATGCATTCTTGGGTGCTCACCACCAAAAGTCTAGTTTTCATTCATCACCATACATTTGCCCCTCTCTACCCATTTTGCCCTCATCCCACCCCCTTCCTTTCTGGCAGCCCTCGTTGTCTTCATCTGTGTGTTTGTTTTGTTTCCTCCTCCTCACAGGTACAATGTTTTATTGGATGTTCTAATTCCATTACACTAACAGTCCCCAGCCTTTCTGGCACCAAGACCAGTTTCATGGAAGACAATTTTGCAAGGACCAGAGAGGAGGGTAGGAGACAGGAGGTGGAGCTCAGGTAGTAATCCCAGCAGCATCCATGACTAGGAAGAGGGAGGCTGGGGAATCCCTGCATTACAGAATTCATCAAAGTTATTCCCAAATTTCATATTTGATTCTTATATTTATTGTAGATGGTAACACTAGCCAGGAACCAGATCCCCAGCCAAAACTGAAAAAAAGGAGAGCAGAATTTTATCTTCATATTAATATGGAGCTTGCCTCTGGAATCTCTTTTGGCTCTTTGATGAGATCTTCACTGTCATGTTAGCTCAAGTTAATGGGACTTCTGTAGTCCTATGCCCCTGAACTTCCAACATATTCTGTCAGTTTATTTGACTGATGTTCTGATTATTCTTGTTCTCAAAGTAAACCCTTGTTTCCTCCATGATCACTGCTCATGTACTTGAAATGAATCTCATGCTAATTCACAGCATCTATCTACTATCTATCTATCTATCATCTATCTATCTATCATCTATCTATCTATCTATCTATCATCTATTATCTATCTATTATCCTTTAAAATTTTATTGAATTTGTTGGGGTGACATTGGTTAATAAAGCTATATAGGTTTCTGGTGTACATTTCTATAATACAGTATCTGTATATTGTATTGTGTGTTCATCACACAAAGTCAAGTCTCCTTCCATCACCATCTATCTCACCTTTACCCTATTCTATCTCCCCTACCTCTCTTTCCATCTGGTAATCACCATACTGTTGTCTGTGTCTATGAGTTTTCTATTTTTTAAGTGATCCCTTGACCTTTTTCACTGATCCCTTCAACTCCCCTCAACAGCTTTCAGTCTGTTTTCTGTATCTATGAATCTGTTCCTGTTTTATTTGTTTATTTAGTTCATTAGATTCCATATAAAAGTGAATACATATGGTACTTGTCTTTCTCTGACTGGCTTATTTCACTTAGCATAATACTCTCCAGTCCATACATGCTGCTGCAAAAGGTAAGATTTCCTTCTTTTTTGTGGCAGAGTAGTATTCCATTGTGTAAATGTACCATTGCTTTTTTATCCACTCATCAACTGATAGGCAATTGGACTGCTTCAAAATTTTGGCTATTGTAAATAATGCTGTGATGAATATATGAATGCATGTATCCTTTTGAATTAGTGCTTTCGGTTTCTTTGGATATATTCTAAGAAGTGGAATTTCTGGGTTATGAGACAGTTCCATTTTTAATTTTTTTAGGAAATTTCACACTGATTTCCACAGTGGCTGCACCAACCTGCATTCCCTTGTCTCTGCAACATTATTTCATTTTCCTTGTATCTGCAACATTATTTCATTTACTACTTTGAAAAACAAACAAACATGGTTATTCTGTTTCTGATAACCTTAGACAAAAAATTAGATTATATATACTTATTTTGTTATTTTACTTACATTGTACTATAATACTAATTTTTAGTCTTCACTGTCATGAGAACACAATTTTGGATGAGAATTTAATAAAATGAATCCAATTTATTTCTCAGTTGGCTTTCAGAACAATGTAGCATATAAAAACATGATCAATCTATAATATAATTTTTTTTTCATTTTAATAATTTGGGGTCTTTATATATGCCAGACAAGATTTTTAATACATCATATAATTTTCCTATTTAAGCAGGTTTTAATTATATAATGTGATAGTAATTTTATAAATATTGAAAGAAAAATTCATATTTACCAAACAAATACACCAAATTAATTGACCATTGTTTACATAGCCATTGTTTACATCCTGACAATGTTCAACATAACATAGCATTTCAAAATAAATTTAAGATTGTTCTTTACATAAGTAGTTTAATATTTTCCCAAGAGAAGGAGGTTATATTCACAAAATCACATTAGCCTTAAGCTATCCTTGAAAGCGACCAAGGTAAAGTAAACTTTCACTTTCATATAATTATCAAAAACAGTTTTTACCAAAAACCTGAATAATACAAATTATTCTGAATGTGAAACATTTCAACTTGTACTTGAACATTACATATTCCTTAACATATCAGTTTCCTCTACTTCAGCAGATGTTTTATGTGACAGCTGAGCCAATCCATGTCATTGCTTAGGAAAGATGTCCTGGCTAGCACCGGTGACTATTTTGTTACAGTACACAGATGTGAAAATATATGACTGCAAAAGAATTCCAAAGTAGTTCCAACTTGAGGAATTTAGTAATGCAACACTGAAGAGATGCTCATATACCAGGAGCCATCTGAAAGTTGTGTGTCTCTGTCCACTGTGCAGTTTTGTAAATAAAATGGTGTATTATGAGTGGTTAGTAGCACAATGCTACTTGAAAGAGAAGCTCTCAAGCAGCTTTTTACACTTAAATAAAGTCTGTATAAATCATGGGCTTGTTTCATTGATTATGAAGTGGAAAATCATAAAAATCCAGGGTTAAAAATATAAAGATGATTAATTTGCAATCAGGTGAAGTATTTGTAACTGTAATATTTAAAATCATCCTCAAAAATATTTTAGAAAATGAAGACAAAAATTGACTAATTTATTTCACTCTAGAGTTCATTCATTCTAAAAGGGGTGAAAATATCAAAAATTTAATCTGTCGAGAATAGCTACTCTGGGCTTCAAAGAATACATAGTTTTCTGTAGCCATTTTTATAGAAGAAACACGATATGTAGCTTGGGAAGTAATTCATACTGAGTGAACATATGTTCCAAAGTCATATTGTATATTTTCATTCTTTATATGAGTGTCATTAATTAGTTGACAAATAAAAATTCAGTTACATGAACTTTATTAGTTTAGATTATAATAACATTTTTCACCAACAACATTACTTAAGTGAAGCAAGACAGAAAGGAAAATATAGAAATAACATACATGATACAAATGTAGTAGAAAGAACACTTGACATCAGTCAAAGATGAGTTTCAGTCACGCAAGTTTTTCAGGTGTTCTTATTTTCATCTATAAAATGTAGAAAATAATATCTACTCTGTATAACTCACAGTGTAATTGTATGTTGAATAGTGATTATAAAGTGAAATTGTTAGGAAGTATAAGGAAGCATATAACTATGTAAGCAATAATTGAACAGAGAATGGTTAAAAAGTTAGTTTGCTTGAAGTCTGTAAAATTAAAGTATTTAAATCTTGTTTGAAGGGTATGTACTTCTTAAAGGAGGCAGGTTCAAAAAACAAGGTACTGCTCTCAGATGTTTATGTGTAAGCAAGTGACCTAACTTCAGAGACTCGATCCCTTGCCTCACACAATAAACCTAGAACAAGTGACCCTAGAGCAGGAAGCGATTGTAACTTGTGTTCCCAGAGTCCATGTCTGGAGGTGGTGTTGAGGACATTGACTGCTTCAGTAGAGGCAGGGAGGTCAGACTCATCAATGATATACACTCACTGTGTCATTCCTGGAGTGTGGCTCTGGCCCAGGTCCCCAGAGACTAGTGTTCCCTGGCTTCTAGCCTCTTCTGAGTCAGGTTCTCCAATCTTCTTGTGGTTTCTGAGACCTAGCATTCTTCCAAAATATATTATTTTCTGTTTAAGAAAGTCAGTCAGTTTTTGTTGCTTGCAATCAGAAACCTAATGGTGTCAGAAAGAGTTGTTTTGACACAAACATGGCTCTAACAATGTAATTGATGCTCCCTTTTACGGATGATAATTGTGGTTATCAGTTTCATGTGTCTCTTTTTATTCCTAGAAATTACTCCTTTCCTTGCATCTCTTTGATCTTTTAGATATCTTAACATTTTTATACCACCTTGTGGTAGTCTGAGACCTCTTCTATGATGCCTTATCTGAAATGGCCATACTCAGAGGTACTCCATCATTTCTTTGATAGCCAAAATCCCTACCAGAATTTAAATTATACTACGGTGACCATTGTCCTGAAAAGACTGCTAGAAGTGGTATGTGCCAAAATAAGAAGGTTGATATAATGCTAATGCATACTTTAGTGTCTAATGTTGTACTCTTCACTGCAATACAGTGTTTCTTACTGTTCACCTGTGTAATGGAATTGATGGCCTATTTCTTAGAACTGATTTATTTGGCCCAGTTTGCATGAATTGATTCATTTTGGAACATTTGACAGAATAGTTGTTATCAAAATAATGCTGCATAGAGAGCACATAAACACATTATTGAATGAAGAATGAACTGAAAGATCATAAGTCCTCAAAGATGATGCTCACAGCAAGAGGATTAAATTGCATAAAAATCAAGTCACTGCTCTGAAATACATGGTGCAATAAAAGCTTGAGAGAAAAATGTAAGACAAACTCAATTTCTCAGCCATTGCCACAAGTCTAGCTGCACATCCTACTGTTACGTGAACAATTGCCATGCCTGGAGGGAACTGAATGAATGCCGGCACCTATTGGTAGATAAAATAAAACCAAAGCTTAGTCTCCTGTTATGAGGCTCACACGCCATATGCTACACACTAATACATTAAGTTGGCATAATGAGGAAAATAACACATTTTACCACTGCTTGTTTACATTGCAAAACAGTAACACAGTTATATAAATTTCCTGTAATTCTTTTTTCTTGCAATTCTTTGAAATTTAAGAGAATACAGTCATGTAGAAAATATAGCACTTGATTTGCTTGGTTTACAGTATAAGTACATTGAACTTTGGCTTAAATATTATTGTTTCTATTTTTTTAACTCCCAAGCTATATGCTGTACTTTTGTCATTGAGTACTAAATTCTTTATGCATTATTTTTCATGAAATAGAAGAATAAATAGAAAATATGTAGATATAATACAAAAATATTTTTGTGAGATGAATTATTTTTATAAATATATTTTAACTGTGTAATTTTTACTTCCATATTAACTTTATTCCTGTATTCCCTGTATAATAGATATGTGAAATGTCTTAACAGTTTAAATTTTGAGGCAAGGGGTCAATGACATTTGACTGTTAATTGACAATTGATACATGGAACACTTGGAAACTTCGAAGTCTGCCTAACCAAATGTCATTATTTCTGACAAATCAAAGGGAGGATATATGAGGAGGAAATGAACGATTACCTCAAATGAAGAGGAATCAAATTTAGCCCTCTTTTTCAATTATTCCTGGCAGAAATCCCATGGATACCTCAGAATAGAAAAACGGACAGGACAGGGTGAGACCACCCAGGAGCGAAAGAGAGTAAAGTGCATGTAATTATTACACACCTAGACCTCTCATCAAATTAGCCAGACAGCAATGGGTCCTGCACTTAGTTAAACACTGTGGAGCATCCCCAGAATATAGGACACAGCTTTGCTTTTCAAGGAGCTTAAAATTCAAATGGGATGCCAGTGCACACAGAGTTAAAGTATGGAAAATAAAAATTCAACAGAGAAGCATGAGATGTAGCATAAATGGGATGGGCCGAACTTCTGTGGGACTCCTGAAAAGTTGGAAGGCTTTGTTCAGAAGATTGGAGTAGATTGGTTCATAAAGAGTCTGAAGGACATTCACAGGTTAGAAAGAGGTGTTAGGGGATGTCACAGAAAAAAAATCAGACTAAGCAAAGATTGTGTGCTAGCAATGAGCATGATTTGTCTTCAGGAGAAATGAGTAGTATTGCCTGCTGAAGTGTTACAGAATAATTTGATGTATGTTCATGGAGGAAGGGGTATACAGCTCATGGAAAATATTTTAAAGGGGTAGATATTTGAGCTTGCTCTGATGAATAATAAAGAAATACTGAGGAAAACACAATTTCATTCCAAGCTAACACATATTAATGTATTCCTAGCTACTGCCGAGCCATAATCTAGGATGTTATCAAGCTAAAATAATATCCGCTGCTTCACAGTTTCAAAGGAAGAAGACTCCAGAAGTTATATGATCTAGGGTCGCCTTGCTATTATTAATGTTATATATTGGTAAGATATTCTAGGCATATCAGCTAGTATCATATGTGGTTTCTTCATTTTAAAAATGGTTTCTGCCTTGCTTATAAGTTTATTTTAAGACATTAAAAAGAAAAATAAATATGGAATTTCTTATAAATTGGTTTTGTAAATTGACACTTTTAAACTTTTACTTCTTTGACACCCTACCTCCGACATCAGAATGTGTGGCAATGGTAGATAAATAACATAAAGAGACATTTTAAAAGCCTAGTAAAATAAACATTTCCAAGTATCAGAAATAGAACACAAATAGAAAGCAAAGAACAGAGGGTAAAACCACGTGGACCCTGGTTTCAGGTATCAGTGCAGCTGAGGAAACCTGAATTTTACTTTGACTAGGTGATAAAAATAGAAACTGCACCATACAAAGATGGGAAGGCCAGATACATGCTCACTTCATAAAATCAAGGCTAAACAGGATTTCCAGTGATGGTGAAAGCAGCTAAAATAAGTTAACACCAAACAGCGCATAAAGGTATGACTTATTTCAAAACTTGGATCTGGGAGGAAAATGGACAAAGACTCAACATAAGAACAGGGACTCAAACAGTTCATCTCTGGCTAGAGATCTGAATTTACAATATTCCCAATGTCATTGCACTATTGGAGCTCCAAGATGATGATCTAATAACTGGCTCTGGATTAGGTGCCCTGTGGGTTAGTTGGGGGTATATAAATCCAATAGGCAACACAAGTCATGAGAAGGAGATAAAGAGAAGAGAGAATCATCATTCTATCATAGCCATATACCACACACGATAAACCTAAAATATCAAAATTCTAACAAAGTATTAAAAATAGCAAGTTACTGTAAATGAACTTACATTAAATTAAGAATCATATGATACTATGTAGAAAAATTTACACACATTTAATATCATTAAAGAAGTAAATGAGCCCTGGCTGCTGTGGCTCAGTAGATTGAGTGCCAGCCTGTGAACCAAAGGGCTGCTGGTTCGATTCCCAGTCAGGGCACATGTGTGGGTTGCACACAAGGTCCCCAGTAGGGGGTGCGTGAAAGGCAATTACACATTGATGTTTCTCTCCCTCCCTCCGTCCCTCCCTTCTCCTCTCTCTAAAAATAAATAACTATAATCTTTTTTTAAAAAGGAAGTAAATGAGTTTTCATTTTCTTAATAAGTTTTTTCTGACTTTTTTTTTCTGTGTAAAAACATTTTAGTTTGATGTAGTCCCACTTTTTTTTTTTTTCTTCTGTTTCCCTCACATGAGGAGATCTATCAGGAAAAATATTGCTACAAACAATGTCCAGGATTTTACTGCCTCTGTTTTGTTCTAGGATTTTTATGGTTTGGGGTCTAACATTTAAACCTATAATGCATTTTGAATTTCTTCTTGTATGTGGTGTAAGAAGATGGTCTAGTTTCATATGTCTGCACATATCTGTCCAATTTTCCCAATACCATTTATTGAATAATTTATCTTTAACTCATTGTGTATGCTTGCTTTCTCTGTCAAATATCAATTGACTATAAAGTTGTAGGTTTATTTTTGGGCTATCTATTCTGCTCCATTGATTTATGTGTCTTTTTTTATGACAGTAGCATGCTGTTTTTGATTAACATGACCTTGTAGCATAGTTTGATATCAGGTAGCATGACTCCTTCAAGTTTGTTCTTCTTTCTTAAGATTATTGTGGCTACTCAGGTCTTTAGTGGTTCCACATACATTTCTGGAATATTTCTTCTAGTTCTGTGAAATACACCATTGGTATCTTGATAAGAATTGCATTGAATCTCTGGATTGCTTTGGGTTGTATGAACATATTAATGATGATATTTCTTCCTATCCTTGAACATGGTTATGTACTTCTACTCATTTGTATCTTCAATTTTTTTCTTCAGTGTGTTATAATTTTCTGAGTACAGGTCTTTTATATCCTTGGTTAAATTTATTATTAGTTTTCTTTTATTTTTTTGGATGCAATTAAAAATGGGATTGTGTTCGTACTTTCCCTTTCTGATAGATCATTATTGGTCTGTAGAAATGCAATTGATTTCTAGGTATTTATTTTGTATGCTGCTACTTCAGTGAATTTATTTGTCAGTTCCAGTAGTTTTTTGGTATAATCCTTAGGTTTCTCTATACACAGTATCATGTCTTCTGCAAGTAATAACAATTTTACTTATTTCTTTCCCATTTGGGTGCCTTTTATCTCTTTTTGTTCTTGTCTAATTGTTGTGGTTAAGACTTTCAGTACTAAGTTGAATAAGAGTGTTCAAAGCAGACATCCTTGACTTGTTCATGATTTTAAGCTGAATGGTAGAAAATATTCACAAATGATATATCTGATAAAGGGTTAC